>JAJIBD010032084.1:0-27386 GCA_021461705.1 Cryptotis parvus | reverse complement strand
AAAGCTGGAGACCTGCTTGTTCTTTGCTATATGCTGACGATCATTCCTAAAATATTCTGCTAGTCTAGGAAATGATGTTTTGATGTGCTGAGCCACTGAGCTTTGTGGGATGTAACCACAGTCAAGACCGAGTTAACACAACAAAAGCAGAACAGGAAAGCTCACATTCTTGTCTCTCAAGCCTGTTTGTATAGCTGACAGCTATTATGCAATTTATTTTGCCATATATGTATGAATGATTATCAATCTTTTCTTCCTTATGGTGCAATAACAAGAGACTTTGTGAGACTCTGGAAGGCTGATGTGATGATCAAAAGAACATTACCTCCAGTCTTAAAAAAGTTCAATACTGTCAGGAATTAAACACAGACACTGCTGATATTTCACTCCTTCTAATGCACTGAAATAAAACATTCCTCTCTCTTGATCCTCTGTCATCTGACATACTTCCTAGTGTCTTTCAGAAATTAAAAATTCATCATTATCATAGAACAGAAGTCAGGTTTCCCTTTGATTTTATCTTTAATCCAATTATAAGTATCTACATCAGTGATCCCAAAGCATGATTCATTATTTTGAACATCTCTGATATTGAGATAGACATATTAAAAAATTAAGTCTTATGCTTTTACACATATTTTGTTATACTAGAGCTATATAGATTTGCCTTAAAATAGATGATAATCATATTAAATACAAAAACACTTTTAAATTAATTTTTATTATATTTATGTACCATGTATAGGTAAAGACTTATTAGACAAATAGTGGTTAGTAGATGAGTACAGGGAGGGAGGGTGGGTTAGAAGCAGTCAA
The DNA here is from genome assembly GCA_021461705.1 of Cryptotis parvus. NCBI lineage: Eukaryota > Metazoa > Chordata > Mammalia > Eulipotyphla > Soricidae > Cryptotis > Cryptotis parvus. Next base: position 26,570 of record JAJIBD010032084.1, on the reverse strand, counting down.
TAACATGGAGAAGGATAGAGGTACACTTTGGTGCTGAGATTAGTATAGTATGTATTGATATTGATTTATAATAGTGATCACCTGAAACTTATGAAATCTTATAATGAAATTGTGCTTCAATATAATATGGAAATTTTAGTAATTTTAATATGTCAGGATCATCATTTAATTGTTTTCAAACCATTAAGAATTCATCAAAATGTTTTAAATATTTTAGGCTGAAAGCAATTTAATCATAGTCAAGAATGACTGATTTAATTCTCAAAGTTGTTCTTATATAATTCTCAAAGGGCAATAACAAATAAAGGACAAAGATCTGAATATAATATAGGGTTTCATATTGAAATAAAGTTCCATTATGTTTCAAATCTTCTTACATTATGGATGTGGTTACCTCTAATGCTCAAACGCACTTTTGTGTTTTGTTTTCCTATTTGATTCATCCATAGATACACCACTTAGATGACTCTGTATTCTGTCTACCTATGTATATATAAATTTAATATGATTCTGAACTGTTATTTTATATCTTACATAAGAAGATAACCTCACACTATTAGACCTTCCATTTTAAGCATTAAATTGCGCAAAATCACTGCTGCAAAACAGAAATATAGTAAAAAAGGCTGAATATTATTATATAAAAATGAAATAAAATAAATAGGTGTTGGAAACAAATCACACTAAAATTCTTTTGAAAAGCATCTATTTCTGCTCTCATGCAAAAAACAACCATATCAAAGTAATAATTTTTCTGTTTGTTTATGAGAGGCAAGCTCTAAACTATTAGGTTATGATACTACTTTACTGAAACTTCATTTGCCAATTGTGTTTATTGGATATAAGTGCATTGATCCTTATTTCTACATTAAGTTCTTCCGTGTTTCATGCAGCTCTGCATTTTTTCTCTATATGTATATGTGTGTGTGTATATATATATATATATATATATATATATATGTCAGGGAAATTTTTGCGTTGTTATAATTTTGAAAGTCAATGATGTATATCACAGGAAAGACACAATACATGCAAACATAATATGTTATAATCACAGTCTGAAAACAATAGTTGTAGAAAAATTTACATCACTTCAAATTTTTTTATTCATATGCCACATAAAACTTAATAACTGTTACCCATTTAAAAACCTTACCCAAGTAACTGTTACCTCTTCACCCTTAACAACTATTATCTCAAATACTGTTAGTATCTACTGAGAAAAAATAGTGTAGCATAAAACATTATCTTGGGATTGGAGCAAATCTGGCTGTATATTCTGGCTCTATATCTGTAAGGAATGGATGTAAACCACATAGCATGTGTAGTCTTACATGTAAGGCCAATCAGTGGAAGATACTGTTAAAAATTTAAAGGTTCTGATGAAGAGAACAAAACACTTTCTAAAGCAAACTACTGCAGAATGTTTTAAATTGCCCTTTCAAAATGAAACATGAAAAAACAAAAACATATTTATCAATATTTCAAAATAAAAATTGTATTATTAACCTAATTGTAGACAAGATAGATTTTCAACATTCAGTATTGCTGTTTGAGGAATGTACATTTCATATTTAACTAATTGAATTAGGATTGAAACAATAGTTTAGGGAAGATTTGGAATATCTATTACAAGTTTGAAACCAAAACACATAAAAAATAAAATTCTATATTTAGTAAATTATTTTCAGTAAGAATTTAGTTGTTTCCAAAGTGCAGAACAGTTTCTGGATTGAAAAATTGGAGTCATTTTTATTTTAAAATTCCGTAAAATTGAATCTGTAGATTTAGTTGTTTGGGAAACCCATGTAGTTCTATTTGAATTATAGAAACAAAACGTTTAAAATTTGATCTTTCAGGGCCGGATGATAGCACAGTGGGTCAGGCAATTGCCTTGCATGTGCTGACCTGTGTTCGATCCAGGAATCCCCTGGTACCCAGGAGCACCACCAGGAGTAATTCCTGAATGAGGAACCAGCAGTAACTCCTGAGCATTGCTGGTGTGACCCAAAAAAGAATATATATATATATATATGTATATATATATATCATATATATGATATATATATATAAAGATCAACTTTTATTTTTATTATATATATGTATATATATACATATATAAAATAAAAGTTGATCTTTCAGATATTTTTCTTTGCTTTATTTTGCCCCATCCTTTGGGGTTATTCCAGGTTGTTGCTTGGGATCAGTTGCTCAGAAAACCTTATGGTATTGGGGATAAATCCTGGTCTCTCATTTTCAAAATATGGAGCTCTATCCATTAGAACTATCTCCCAGCATTTTTTTAATTAAAGAAGTTGTTTTGTAATATAAAGATAACTAGAGAAAGCTTTAGAGGGAACATACAAAATAGTCTTAAATTCAGCAATATTAAAGAGTGACAAAAAATTAGCTTGTCACAACAAAAAGAAGTAGAGCATTATTATAAAAAGACAATCATTTATCTATTTATTTATTTTTCTTGTATTAAGATAGTATGTTTATACTGGTATTGACATTTATGGCATTGCTGTACACAGTTCTTTTAACCCACCACCAAATCAATGTTTTTGATGTGAGACAAAGAATCATGAAACAATTAGGGAGTTTGAAAACAGATTACGTTAGTAGAATTTGTTATTAGTAAAGATGGCACACAGATAGAAAAGTTGATAATACCAGCCTAGAACTGAGCATTGAATATAGGTAAAGAGATACAAATGATAACCCTCTAATTGTATGTATTGCAATCCACAATGTGTAAGAGAAGGAAGAGAGAGAAAGAGAAGAGAGAAAAGAGAGATAAGTAGAGGCATAGAGGCAGGCTAGGGGAAGGGTGAGGGCATGTGGGACATTGGTGGGAAATGTACACTGGTGGAGGAATGGGGTGCTGGAACACTGTATACCAAAACACAAACATGAACATCTTTTAATTGAATATCTCATAGTAGTATAATAAAATAATAATAAAAAAAGAAAAAAGATCCTGCCACTCCAGGTGTTGCAGGCGTGGCTGCAGTGCCTGGCTGCATCGACAGGTGGCAGTCAGGAAGACAGGCTTATATACACCCAGGGCTCTGCCCTGTGAGCCCTGGTTGGTTGATGGTCTGACATAGAAAAAAGACTGTGCTCCCTGGGATGAACCCAGAGCCACGGCAGAGCCTGGCAAGCTACCCATGATGCATTCGGATATGGCAAAAGCAGTAAAGGTAATGGACCTCATTCCCAACAATTGGAGACAGAGAAGTCACTGGCACCTGCTCAAGCAAATTGATGATCAACGGGAAGACAAGATATACAAGTGAAAATAAAAGTAAAATACTTAGAGAGTGATTAAACTAGTCATATTTTGATAAATAAAGCAAATATATAGGAGGAACTTTATAATAAATTATTTTCAATGTGTTTGTTTCATTTTTTTTTTCAATTTTTGGGCCACCCTTGGCAGTACTCAGGGCTCACTTTGAGCTCTGTGCTCAGGGCTTGCATCTGGTGGCACATATGTGGACTGAACCTGGGTTTGTAGCATCCAAAGCAGGGCCTGACACACCCTACTATCCCTCAAGCCCATCAATCTGCAACTCTTTTATTTTTTTTTTTTTTTTTTTGCTTTTTTGGGTCACACCCAGCAATGCTCAGGGGTTTCTCCTGACTCTGCACTCAGGAATTACTCCTGGATGTTCTTGGGGGAACATATGGGGATGTTGGTGATCGAACCCAGGCCAGCACAGGCAGGCTGCGTGCAAGGCAAATGCCCTACCTACTGGGCTATCGCTCTATCGCTCCAGCCCCCAATCTGCAACTCTTAACAGGTCAACATCTCTATGAAAATAAGACCAAGAATAAATTTAGTAAAAAAATTGATGCATATACATAAAAAAGAAAATCAAATGCTAAGTTCTTGATGTATTGTTGTCATTGTTCTTTGCAAATCTCTGCAATAACAATTTTGTTGATTTTTAAATTAGTGATGATTAAATATTGGGGTACAGATTATTTAAAACTTTGCTAAAGCTGTCTGCTAAGGCCAAAATAACTGCCATCACGTTCACTGACTGACAGAATAATAGCATTCATTATTATTTAACATTCATTTGATATCTAAAGTGTAAGAGCACTAGGTAGCTTTATAATTCTTGTTTCCATAGGAAACCAAGCTGAATGCACTGTCATTTTTGTGCAGACTATTGAATTATGATCTTCTGTTTTGTATTTTGATCGATGCTTGATCTCATTGATAAAGGATACTTCTATACTTCTTTATCTACATTAAATTTTTAAAAGTATCCATTTGGTTGCAAAATACCATAATCCAAGTATTTTTGGGCGTTATCAGAACTACTTTTAGTATCTTTCTAAAAAATTTGTTCTTACATGGGGAATAATTTTAAAGTAAGTTGGTATTTATAAAACCAACCACATTTATCTTCAGAAATAATTTATATAATTTATATTGAGAGCATATCTATCTATAAAAACTTTGATGTCAGTTGTGTTTTGCTTAGTTTTCTTACTTTTCCTTTTTGGGTCACACCCGGCAATGCTCAGGGGTTTCTCCTGGCTCTGCACTTAGGAACTACTCCTGGAGGTTCTCGGGAACCATATGGGATGCTGGGGACCGAAACTGGGCCAGCATGGGCCAGCTGCATGCAAGGCAAATGCCTTACCCTCGGGACTATCACTCTGGCCCCCTTGCTTAGTTCTCTTATGTGTGTATGTATAATACAAATATAGTAGATATTCTCTAAGTGCCTATTAATGTTTTCTAAGAATAATTTAGTGTTCTTTAGTGTTTCATAAGAGAACCACATCCCATTACCCTTTTATTTTTAAATTAATACAGAAAGCCTGACTTACCATCTTCTATAAGGTCTTGGAAATGTCAACTTTAAGTAAAGTAATTTATGACAAAAAGTAGGTCTTCAGTAGTATCTCAACAAAAGTAGGTCTTCAGTCGTATCTCACTTAGTTCAAAGTATACTAGGGGGTTTTATTTTCTGATCGATATTATAAGAAATAGCATTTGGGGTTGCTTGTGACCCCATGTGGAAGCAACCCATGGAGCTGACCTCCCGGTGAGGTTCTCGGCCCGCCCCTGCTGAGTCCAACATTGCTCCACCAGTTTGCTCTCATGAGCGGGGAGAGATCATGCTGGCCGGACTGGGAGTGGGAGTTTTTGGGTCCTGCCCTTTACTCTGCCTCCATGCCAGTTGCCCAGGAAGAGAGAGACCCACCACGGGTCCCTTGGTAGGTGGCCGCTTTGCAGCTGCGCTGATATTTTTTAGAGGATGCTGATTTTAGCATAAGGTTCTTCCCAAGTTCTTTCACATTTATACATAGTAAACAGTTCTAGGCAGGTTTTAACTGATAACAGTTAGCCCTGCAAGAAGCCAGAGCAAACCTCACATCATGTAGTCAGTCATTCTCAACTTCCAGACTCCATAGTTCCTCAGAGCTCCATCCAAGAGAAAACCTGATCTTCCCCCTTTAAGTTTCATCGGTAAATGCTCGTGTTGAGAGTCTTCCTATACCACCTAGCCACATTAAAGCCTGGAAAGCTACCGGTGTTTAATTGCCAGTTATACCAAAAACTAGTAACAATTATGGACCTCAATTCCATGACCTGAAGAAAGGTTTCAGGCTCCTCCTGTCCCTGGAGCAAGTAGATGCTCTTGGGTCACTTACTTGTGACAGGACTAATGGAGATGTTACTAGTGCCCACTCGAGCAAATCGATGAACAATGGGAAGACAGTGATACAGTGATACAGCATGTGAGGCCTGCTGATTTTAGTCCAATTTTAAACTAACTTGAGTGATTCCTTTCTCTCTTGGGTCTTTCCCTTACTGGGTGAACACATGAGTTACACATGCTAATAAACTTTTTGTTTCTTTCATGTTTTTCACTTCAGGAATCTCATATGTGAACACAGATGGATAGACAGAAAATTATTTCCTACCTATAGCCATTATAAAGCTGGGATAATATCATATATGGAAAGATCTTTACAGTCATGCCCATAAACTTTTGAATTATATATAAATGGATATAAGAAGACACATTCCTTAACAGAGCAAGGTTACAGAATATTTTATTATGTTAATTGGTATAATTCCACATTTTGGAGAAATGCTGCAGTACCTTTTAAACAAAATTATCTTCAGTATAACAATATCAAATGACAGAAAACTCTGTATGTTCTCAATATTAATTTGTATGATAACTTTGTGCTTTGAAACCTTTCTTCTAAGCATTGAGCTTTTTTGAGCTTCTTGAAAGTAATGACAGAAATTTATGATTATGACTTTGAAAAAGAACCAAAGATATAGAAAATGGCTTGCCATATCTTATAAAGAGTAGATTATTTTTGTGCTTGTTGTTTTTAGATACCCAAACAATGAGCTACTGAATAAAAGGAGAATGTACTTTTATGAAAACTTTAAGTTATTGATTGGCAAGATAAACTCTACTGCTCAAAAACACCTTCAGGTGAAATTTGAGGAGAAATAAAAAGGAAAGATATAAAACAGCTATATAATACTGTGGCTATGAAATGTAGAAATAATAGAAAAGGAAGAAAATGATAGAGATATGGGATAGCATGAGAATGAAAGATCCTTTAAAATATACAGACCCAAATCTAAAACACAAGCAGGGAGTTTACTTATTATTTTCCAGTAAATTTGCATAATTTATTCAATGCATTTTCTAGAAATGAATGATATAAATTAATGACTATAGTACAGTAACAGATTCTTATTCAAAATTTTGTCATCTAAAATAAACTAGGTGGGAACTAAAATCATTCTCTTTAAAAGGTTTTATATGTCTGATAACCTTGTGAATAGCTCTGTAAATCACAATTCCTGAAATTAAAAAAAATGTAAATAATAAGTCATTTCAAACTGAATGGACTTTCATATTTTTCCTATTAATATCTTAGGTTTTTGTCAAGAAATTTGAAATGCTCTGTGTACCAATATGCCACCACCACTGCCAATTTGCATAATTAAACTTTACATTTAAAAAACCTTATGTATGATTCCCATGTAAATGGAATAGTGTTATTTATGAAGCATGGATACTAATGATGAAAGCTAGACTAATAGTATAAGCATCTTTGTTAAGTCAATGGTCAGAGTGGTAATTCCATTAATTTCTAGCAACTTTTAAAATGTGTGCCAAAAAGCAAATAGCTATAATTAGAATAATAAGGTTAATCACGGTACTTATTTTAAAAAACCTTTCTGTCATTCTGTAGTTATTATATAGTACTTAGAGTTGGAGTCAGCACGGTGTTCCCTTCTTCTAAGATGAAGCATGACAAGACTGTTTAGAAAATTAGAGGATGAATAGCTAACTGAGACTAGAGGCCAGAAATAAAAAATATCTTCCAATCTTTAGAAAAAACCTTTTCAGCAAAGATGAATTACATAAGCAACATGACAAAATGACTCTTGTTGGTAAAAATAAATGAATTAAATAAAAGCAATAAACAGAAATGTTAGTGCACTGCCATATTCAGTTGACTTTAAGAGAAAGCATTAAATAAGAACTATTTCTTTGCGCTAAATCAATATTAACTACAATTCAAAATATAATGCTCCTGATTTTAAGACCAATTTTACAATTCAAAGTATGGAAGCTTGCTTCAGTGTGTGGGGGCAAAGATTAGTTACGCTAGAAAAGGGTCAAGTATGACAATAATAATTAGAAATGATTAATTTGGACAAGAACTGAGTGTTGAAAGTAGGTAAAGGGATATATATACACAATAACCTTTCAGTATAAGTATTGCAAACCTTGATGCTCAAAAGGAGAGAGAGAGAAGAGAGAGAGAGAGAGAAAGAGAGAGAGAAATGGGGAGTGTTTGCCATAAAGGAGGGCAGATGCGGGATGGTAACATTGGTAATGGAAATGTTCCCTGGTGAAGGGCCCAGTGTTGGAGCATTATATGACTGAAACCAATTATGAACAATTTTGTAACTGAGTATCTAACTGTGATACAATAAAAATAAAAATAAAAAAGTAAACAGAGAAATATCATTACAGAACAATGTTGCTGGTTATATATAGTTATAAACATCACGCTGAATTAAAGATAAATGTGTTTTAGAGCTACAGCACCAGTAACCTGTCAGTCCCCAAAAGGAAGACTGTACTTTCATTCTCTGTTGGTTAACTCCATCTATTCACTTGGTATCTGGTCTGGAGGAAGCCTTGCCCCATCTGGCACTGTCTTTCTTTTTTCTCTCTAGTTCCAACTTACGTGGCACTTACTCCTGTTGAAACCCTTTATACCTATAGACAAATTCAACTCATCTGCCTAAATCAGCTTTTTCAAAATTGATTGACACTGGTTGCCAGAGGGGTGGGACTAACAGGGAGTCTAGAGGCCCTAGACTCAAAACAACATTAATGAGAGTCATGTGAGGCCCTGGGAAATCTAAGTAATTCCACTAAATTATCTAAGAATGCAAGGATAGTCTGTGGATTTCACTGCCGCTAAGGAGAGAGCTTAGTGGAGACATAGTCTTTATCATATAAAGAGGGATGGACAAATCTTATTTTTAACATTTTTATTTGTGGTTCTTTTTAAAAAAAATTATACCACCGTGAAATATACTATTACAAAAACTGCTTATGAAGCTCGGTTTCAGCTATATTGTTCAGCAGCCATACTGCCACCAGTGCACATTTCCTACCACCTGATAGGAATGTCCCTGATTCCCTCTCCCTCCCGTCCAGCCTGCTTCTGTGGCAGGAACTTTGCCTTCTCTCTCTCTTTCTCTCCATCTCTCTCTCTTTCTTTTCTCTCTCTCTCTCTCTCTCCTTTTTTCTTTACACATTGTGGCTTGCAATACATACATTTAGATGTTATCATTTATATCCCTTTGCTTACATTCAAAGCTCAGTTCTAGTCTGGTATTACCATCTCCAACTATTATTAGCACCCTGGTCCCTTCTCTGTCTTACCTAACCTCTGACTCCCGCACACTTGCAGTAGATTCCAACCACTGACAAGGAGGAGGGACACATCTGATGGGCACAGTGCTCAAGCAGAACGAGGAGGCAGGAGAAAGCACACGACAGGGAACCAGGAAACCTGGTCAAAGTTCTGGAACCATGGCTAGAAAATATAGTATGAGATGAAGATGTCATGTGCTGAGTCTAGATAGAAGCGAGCCAAGACATAAGAACTCTCCTTTTTTTCACTGCTTGGTAAATAGTTTTATTATGCCTTTGCAAAAATCTCCAAAGAAATCATGGCTTGACTTTAACTGTCAGCAGCCTTCTCTTTTGCTATGTGGAAATTTGCATTCTTCTTGGCTACCCAACCTTTTGCTGGACAGGAGACATTTTGGGATGGCTCCACCCTTTTTTTAAATTTCTCATTTTCTTCTCATAAACAGGGTTGGTCTGTATAGCCACATGATATTTTTTAAACATCTGCTCCATTGTGTCTGGAGTTATGTTGTTATGTAGTGAGAAAACTGTTTCTTGTAGTCATCTTCATCTTCTTCCATTAGGTAATGTGTATACTCTGCAATATTCTGCCCCATAATGTGTGTCCGATGTACTTCCAGCATTGAAATTTCACTTCCTTCTCTTGAAGTATGCCTTATTCTTAATGATTTTTAATGAACTCCATCCCGGAACAGAGACCGCCGGTCTGGAGCTTGGCACAGACCCACCCATAGCAACTATCTTAATACCAAAGGAAAGTACATTATATCCAAGGGCAATAGGAGCCTATTTCAAGTCTATTTATGCTGGTCTTGGTGACTAAAGTCACCAGGCTTCTGTGTAGATGGTGGGGAGGCCCAGTGGACCCGCCCATCAACTGCTCCTGGACTGTTGGCCATGAACCAGAGACAGAAATACATGGGACAGAGCTGCTACTGGCTATGCTCATTGCACAGTTTATTTTTTTATCACATTATTCATCGATTTGCTCTAGCGGGTTGCCAGTAACATTTCCATTGGACCGTATCACGTGCCAATGTAGCCCAATGGCATCTGGTTGATTCAGGAATATGAAGAGCCTCAAACCGTTTCCTTCAGGGTCTTTACAAGGAAGTCTGACTATCTTGTAGGTGGGCGGCTGTCGGGCGCTCCGCCGGGGGTCCCCGACAGTGCTGGGAAGCGAAGTTCCCTTCTACCTCCGGGCTGGCAGGAATGGATGAACACTCAGGAATCCGATACAGTTTTAAAAGGCTTTTACTTATCACAGGTTCAGGCATACAAATCAGCAAAAGGAAAAACCCGGATGCTTAGGATTCCAGGCTAGAACCCCAGCCACGTGTAGGCCAAGATGGCGACCACCACGTGTAAAACTTCCAAGGGGAATAAACGCCACAAGGCGAGATCCCACTGGGAAGAAGCCCGGAGAGTGGGAACCGGCTAGTTTATACCCCCGCAACTCAGACCTTCCTCCCATTGTTATGGAAGCAGGGAGGGTACAATGCCCTCAGGTAATCCCTCCCTGCATCTCACCTAGGGCCTTTACTGTGCTAATGTTTTGAGCCGGGAATGCCTTTGAAATGTAGAGAAGGGGGTTTCTGAGATGGCATGTCACTGTACCAAAGATCAACACCAATGCCAGTTAAATATTTCTCCAAGCCTTCACAAGTCTCCTTTACTTCATTGTAGTTTTATATTTTATCAGGGGAGCCATGCTTGTTTGTTTGGAAGCAAACAGCATTTCTCCTGGTCTAATTACTTAGGTGTCCTACGTGGCCAGGCTAATATGCTGGTAAGATCTAGCTAGTCCCACGATGATTGTGATAGCATGGGAGAATATTTATACCAGCTAGTACAGCATATGGTCGGATAAACTCGCCACATTTAGACTACCCCCTTATCTAAGGAGTGATTTGCGGGAGGCAATCAGAGCAGATGCAGCAGCCCTTAGGAGTCCTGCAACAGGCGGCCACATGATCTTTTGACATCCCGTGGGATTCAGTCGGTAACGGCTCTAGTCCAGCGGTTGTCTCCAAAATCACATTACATATCCAGCCCATCTGATTTTCGATGCCTTGGCAAACAAGACAGCATCCCTGATTCTGGAATAGCGATGGAGGTCAGAACTCCGGATTCCTTCTCTCACTTGAGTGAGGCGTGATATTCCAAGCATAGCTCTTTCGATTCCTCTCTGGGAGACCCGAATAGTATTCTCATCCTGCTTTCGTAGGGCCCAGGTCTCTGAGGCGTATGTTAATGCAGGGAGAACAGTGGAGTCAAAGAGATGTGCCCAGAGCCGGAGGTTCTTTGTCCCTTTTAGCTATTTCTTCGATGCCTTTGAAGGCATTCCATGCCGCTCTCTTCCTCCCGCGCAGCTCAGGTTTTAGGTCGTTCATCAATGTTGACTTCTCGTCCTAGGTACACATAACTGCTGCATTCAGAGATGTTTGTTCCATTGAGAGTGAATGGGGCCTCAGGAACTAGTTCATTCTTCATGAACATTGTTTTCTTTAGATTTCAGCTGTAGACCTATCTCTCCACATTCTGGGTCGAAGTCAGCCAGCATTTGTGTCACTTGGCTAATATTTGGTGTTATTAGAACTATGTCATCAGCAAAGCGGAGGTGGTGTAGTTGCCGACCATCTATCTTCACTCCCATTTCTTCCGATTCTAATTGTCTCTTGATGTTCTCGAGGGTGGCACTGAAGAGTTTTGGTGAGATGATATCACCCTGTCGAACCCCTTTTTGACATCAATGATCACTTCTTTGTGCCAGAATGGGTGAGATCCTGGTGGTGAATCGGAGAATACAGCTCACTAAGGATATTGATGTATTGGGTTTGAACACCCTTTTTGGCTAGGGCTTCAATGACTGCTTGAGTCTCCACAGAATCAAAGGCTTTCTGTAAAATCAATGAACGTGAGACAGAGTGGCATCTTGTACCCCTACAAATCTCGATGAGCTTGGTTACTGTGTGAATATGGTTGGATTGTGCTGAATCCTTTCGGAAGCCTGCTTGCTCCGCATGGTTGTCCTTCATCTAGTGTTCTGGTAATCCTGTTCAGGATGACTCGTGTAAATAGCTTGTAGATGATGGACAACAGGCAGATGGGGGCGATAATGTTGCCGATGTCATGAATGTCTCCCTTCTGGAAAAACAGTAGAACTGTTCTACATTATACAGTACATCAGTAAATGCAAGAACCGAGATCCCACCTATTACCGTAGTATCCCACCCAATGGCAGAGCCTGGCAAGCTACCCATGTTGTATTTGATAAGCCAAAAATAGTAAAAAAATATACCTCATTCCCATGACCTGAACTAATGTTTTGGGGCTCTTCATTTTCCTGGAGTGAGCAGAGACCCTTGGGCTATACTAGCATATGACAGGCATGAATGGAGATATTGCTGGTGCCCGCTCGAGCACATCGACTGAATAACGAGAAGACAAGTGATAGAATAGGAGATAACGAAGAATTTCTGAAGCAAAGTATCATATTCATATCACTGATTTTACAAATGATATTTGCCAATTAGGAATTCTGTTATTTCCCAATAGACTCCCCTGCCAGGGAATGGCCGCTGGGTTTCGGAAGTGTCAGGTGAGAGGTTCTCTTCACCTCCAAGGACGCCGGAGTCACAAGTCCGTGCAGTTCCAAAAAGGCTTTTAATAGTACCAAAAGCTCTTCCACAGCAATCCAATATAATGAACAAACTTTTAGCTCTGGTCCGAACTTAGGCCATACAAAAGAGCCTAAGTCTCCCACCAAAGAGAGAGAGGATCTCACCTGAGCTGAGTCCTACCCAGAAGTAGGAGCAAAAGGCCAAAGAGCAAAAAGCCAAAAGTCAAAAGCAAAAGGCTAAAAGGCCCAAAAGGCGAAAGTAAAAGTGAAGGGGCCTCAAGTCAGCCCCTTTATATACACCAAAGTAATCCAATCGGGAGGGCCATATCAACAAAGAACTCTAAACAGAGTGTAGTGCCACACCCTATTGCAGGTATAAACAATGGTTATGCTAAGGTCTAATCCTTTCTACCAAGATTATCTCTTATGTAAAACACTGGAGAGAGAGGGAGGCTGATATAAAGTAATACATCTTAGCTTCATGAGCTTCATGTAATCTAGATGGTACCCACAAGGTCCTTCTTATTATTATCTGCACCAGGGTGATTCTGAGTATCTTGTTCTCGGTGTACTGAAAGGGTCACACTCGCCTGCTTAGAGCAAATAGTATTATCCTTCCTAGAGTCTTCCTATAGTCTCAGCGTAGCCAGGGTGGTAGTCTCCTGGTAAATTCTAACTGTCCCACGCTGGGTGCAGTGGGTATAAAGAGGAACTGTGCCCAATCTAGAAAACATAGAAGTCTTAGTAGATGTATAAGTCAGAAGTTATTCAATCAAGGTGACTTCTGTAAGTGCCACACCCTCTAGCAGTGTTTACATAGAAGAGAAGTCTCATTAGGAATGAACCTTGACTTAAGTAGATTAAGCTGGGAGTGGGCAAAACAACAAAACTCCCAGAATAGCTAAACCTGTCCTCCAACACTCCCCAAATCTTATATATCATGCTTTGCCAATTGTTTTGAAGAATTATTTAGGAGGAAATAACATTTTGATTCTCTCTCCTCAGCACTGACACTGCTCTCCCCCAGTTCCACTGACGGGATAAAAATCCTTGCTATCACAGTAGTTAGCAAGCAACATACTTTCTAGTTTCAGAAACTTTTATTACCCCCTCAAAAGGGGAATGATGGAATAAATAATACACATACTAGACAAGTACATGGCATGGTGACTAGACATTTCCAGAATTATGTATCGTAGTACTTTCAGTTAAGTAGATATATTGCTTTTGAAAAATCAATAAACTGGAATGATTCCATTAGAACAATCTAAAATATTGAAAACTATTAAATGAAGTAGGCTCAATTTTAGAAAATAGCTGTGCTCAAGGTTTCCTTTTTTTACATAGGTTATTCTGCCAATGCTCTCCAAGTGCGCAGTTCCTTGGGCCTGTGACACAGAGCGGCTTGATCCAAGAGGGGATCAGGGCCATCAGAAACACTCACCTTGCAGAGTACCAGGGATTAATTGCAAGGCTTATTCCAATGCCAGGGATGAGCTCAACTGCTTGACCCCCATCTCACATGCTTTTGAGTTCAAAAATTTTTAAAAAAGTGCTTTCTATATTTTCTTTCAAGCTTCATTTATTCAAATTCAGAGTGCTGTGGACCCTTATTGACATAAAATGGGAATGCATAAAATTTATGTATTTTAATTTATTGCTCTTTTTTGACAATTGATGATAAATACTTGCAATCGATATAATTGTATGGAACTTGCTAAGCTTCATAGACATTTGAACTGAATTATATTTATTTTTGTTTTCATTGTGAAGCCATTAGTATTGTATGAATTTTCTTACCAAATTGGAAAACTACAGAAATAGATATATTAAAAACAATTTCACAAAGATAAAATTTTAGCAAATCCCAGATTTCCCTCAGTTTTAACGTTTTCAATTGGATTCATCATCTGTAATTCAATTGATGTGTTTCTACTAAAGATGCAAGGCATACATGTCAGAGGAATTTTGCACACTGAATTCAATAAAAAGAGGATGTTGAAAGCAAAAATATCAAAAGGATAATGATTAAATAACTCAGAGATTTAAAACTGTAGAAAGAAACTCACCATTGAAAGTCTGAGAAAATGATAAAGGAAAGATGGTGTTACAAGAATAAATAGTCAGATATTGCTGACTCATAATATGGTAACTTGCAGGATATTAATGGGAATAAATTCTGAGGATATATTTTAAAGTAAAAATATTTCATAGGATTCAAAGGACTATTTTTGCTTACAGGGTTTAACTTCTTTAAAATTGTGGATTTACTACTTTGGATCTGCTCTAAAATTTTCTTGTTTTGTCCTGAAATGTGGGATTAATGGCTTTACGACATTCAGTGATCCTTAAACATTAGAAATTCTCTATTGTAATGTTGAAGGAAAAAATACAAAAACAGAATAATAAGAAAGTCAGAATTTATATGTCATGTGACAACTGTTTCTGAGTAACATAGTTGAAGGGGAGCGGAAGGGCCTTTCTTTCCTAAGGTAGATACCTGACTGTATGGAAAGCAGCGCATCACAAAAACATATAGTGGTAGTAGTGAGTGGAAGAAGACACACATGTTTCCATTGAAGCAGATGTTTCTTTAACAGCGCAGGAGAAGTATTCCGGAAGGGAAACCATGTTTCATAAGTGGCGTCACAACGGAAATATGTGACAAGGATGTTTGAGGCTCTTGAACTTTGCAGATGCTGATTAATCAGGATTCCAAGAATAAAGTATTTTGGCAGAATACTAAAGCATTATATGATTGATTATATGGATTTTTTTTCTGGATTTGTTATTTGGCAGTATTCTGATAAACCTAAGAAACACATTACAGCTACTACTATAACAAAAACAATGGGCAGGATGGGGGTGGGGGGGGACTATGCTTTCACAGCTCTAATTTGCAAGGTTCCTGATTTGCAAATGAGGCATTGTTCTTACCCTGTAGTGACAATTGGTTCAATTCTTGGTTTATGAAGTTTACTGCTTTCCACTGCATTCTGCTTCTATGATCTGAATCACCCGATACCTCTTCAATCTGACACCTGTGTGGAATTTAATATTATGAACAGGAAGTAGTAACTACTGTATCTTGCTATTAAAACTTGAAGATTAATCAAGTGTCTTAAAATCATGCATTTGTTAATTCACTGTATGAGATACTTTTCTCACATACGTGGATATCAAATCAAATAATTTTTTTACACTATGATTTTTAATTATATCTTCATAATTTACAAAAATTATAGAAATTGCCGAAAAGGAAACCAGAAAGGGGAAAAAAAGTGATTTTTTTTGTTTGCTTTTTTTTTATTTTTTTGTTTATTATTATTATTTTGGCTTTTCGGGTCATACCTGGCAATGCTCAGGGGTTTCTCCTGGCTCTGCACTCAGGAATTACTCTGGCGGACCTCAGGGGATCATATGGGATGCAGGGATTGAACCCTGGCCTGCATGGGTTGGCCTCGTGCAAGGCAAACGCCCTACCTGCTGGGCTATCGCTTGGGCCCCTTGTTTGCTTCTTTATGCAGGAGTTCACACCTGGCTGTGCTCAAGACTTTCTCCTGGCTCTGTGTTCAGGGATCACTCCTGGTGGGGGGTTAATGGAACATATGTGGTGCCTGGGATAAAATTTTCTAGGTCTACAGGCAAGCAAGTGCACTAACGTTTGTCCTATCTCCTTTTGTCACCTGAACTGGTTCTAATAGGATTCCCTGAAACGTGTTTTTGTTGTGGTAGTACTTGCTGTTTTGTTTTGGTTTAAGTCTTATCAGAATGTTGCCATTTTTAAGTCTGGAGTATGTGATTTTCACATTCTCTGATGGTTTAATAGTCACTAACATACTTTAATTTTGTAATTAAATTATTAATGGTAGAAGTCACTACCATTTCTAGACTGAAAACGCAAAATAAAGAAAGGAGGGAATGACATTCTCTAGAATGATCCTGGAAACTGGTTTTCATATTGTGTGAGCAGATACCTGAGGAACACATCACATAATTAGCACTCAGGTCTTATAAAGATTACAAGAACTTGTTGGTACCAATGTTCAGAACAGCAAAAATGTATGGATTATTTTAAGTATTTATGACTTCATGCATTATTGTCACTGTGCTGGAAGCTTAGCTGTGCATTTGGCATGATGCTGATTAAGACGTGAGAGAATATCTTTTCTTCCTTGTATATCTAATCATTCTCAAATGTATCAAACTGTCAGAAAGATAAAAATGGTATCACGCATTGTATTTCAGGCTGACAGAGATGAAAGATATGGGGAATAACAACCTAAATACAATGATTGTTGTCATTGGGAATATGGCTTAATGACAAAGTACGTGACTTGTATGCATGAAACTGTGATTTCATCCCCAACACTGCAAATTTGTGTAATCATATGCATGCCGGAAATCTATGCTATTAATTCAAATATTTTAATTTAATTCTTATTAATTAGGAGTTATGTGGAATCAGAGAAGATATTTGTGTAGATTTATTTTTTTTGCCAGTATATAAAAAATTTTTGGGAGATAGTAAAATTGTGAAGCTCAAATACTAATTTGTTTTTATAACTGAACAAAATAGAAGAAAATAGACAATGTGCATTCTGCATTTTAGCTGGGATTCTGTTTTTGTGGAGAAGCAGGAAAATTATTAGCAACTGAAAAGGTATAGGAATAGCTTCATATTTCTCAGCTTTGAATAGACAGAAGAAAAGGATGTTACTTCTCTTGGGAAAAGTTAAAAATAAGTCTTGTGAGTAACACATATCTAACAGTTTATAATACTGAAGAGTAAATATTGAGAAAGGAAATAACTACCCATGTTAAATTTTTTTTCTGAACTTAGAGGACCCACAAAATTATGTGTTGTGAAATATTGTTGAAATAACTGTAAAATATCCTCCAAGAATTTTATTGTAAATTGAAAAAATGTTAACAACCATAACAAAGCCAATGCATGATATTACATAACTTGAGACCATTTTAAAGTTGTGCATAGAAATAGAAGAAAGCAGGTTTGACTTAGCATTAACAAAATATAACAATGTGTAAATCATAATTTATATACATATGTATCAAAATTTAAAAATGAAGAATTACCCTATTAGAACACTCAGAAGAAATAAGTCATTAAAAGCAGTATTTTTCAGGAATGGTATTTGTCTTTTCCCTCCACAATCTGTTTATTGCTAGCATAAACCAACTTTTATTCATTCATTCAGCTCATCAATATATACATATGTAAAATTTGTGGTATAAGTTCTTCATCTGAGGATGTAAAATATATAGTTGCAGTGACTACAGTTACTAAAATAAAAACTATATGCATATTTTATGTGCTTGACCTCCGTGATGCTGACATACCTATCGCTCAAGATATTATAGTTAAAGATAAAAATTAGGTTTCTGCCAGTAAGTAATATGAAATATTCTACCTGAAATTAGAGATGAGTTTCGCATTTGGTTCTGCATCATTTTTTACAATTTACGCAATGTCTTTAGAATCTTCTCGATATATATATAAGGCTCTAAACGTATTTTTGTGTGGTGATGAATTTTCTATTCCTTAAGACCTTATTACTATTTTCTGCTCTCAAGAAAAGGTATTATAATAGCTTGCTTGGAATTTGCTCAATGCAAATAAT
Organism: Cryptotis parvus; assembly: GCA_021461705.1. NCBI lineage: Eukaryota > Metazoa > Chordata > Mammalia > Eulipotyphla > Soricidae > Cryptotis > Cryptotis parvus. Next base: position 8,343 of record JAJIBD010032084.1, on the reverse strand, counting down.
TTGAACAGTGCTTCGTGGATGGGAATGTCTTAAAGAGTATTCTTTCCATAATATTATCAGCACTCAAGTTGTTGGTGTTCCCTCCAAACACATTTTTATTTACAAGTTATACCCATCATCCCAGTAAGCCTAGCAAGAAGCACATCATGAGGCTAGTCATTCTCAACATCCAGACTCCACAGTTCCTCGGAGCTCCACCTAAGAGAAAACCTGATCTTTCCCCCCTTTAAGTTTCATCAATAAATGCTCGAGATGAGAGTCTTCTACTGAGAGTATACCACCTACATGGCAGAGCCTGGTAAGTTACTCATGTTTTATTTGATATGCCCCAAACCAGTAATAATTGTGGACCTTATTTTGATGACCTGAAGGAATGGCTTGAGGCTCTTTCTTTCCCTGGAGCAAGCAGATGCCCTTTGGGCTACACTTACTTATGACAGACAATTGGAGATGTTACTGGTGCAATTCTAGCAAAATTGATGAACAATAAGAAGACAAGTGTACAAGTGAGAGAATAAATATGGGGTAGTTGTCAATATATGTTTAGCTAAATTATTATTGAAAGATAAGAATTAGAAATCGGGCTTCACTCTACCAATTCACCACTTGACTAAAAATTGGGAGCATGTTCTCTCTACGTGAGGCCCTCATACTTTTATTGCTCATAAATCTCCTTAAGAATTTGTAATTATGACTTTAGTACAGCAGTGATAACTAGGGATTTGGCCACTTATAACATATATGTTCATTTTAATTGATGTGTATACTTGCTCTTTGGATATAACGATTCCTCATTTTCTCATCAACCTTATTTCCTCTATAGATTTCGAAGTTATTTTCCCTGTGATACTTTCTATACTTTTACTTTGTTACCTACTTTTCTCTCTCTCCACAAATTTTGCTGCTATTTCTGACCACCTCCATACGATGTTGTATTTTCCAATCTTAACCCTCTACATTTTCTTTCACGACTAAAATCTTCTCTTTTCTTCTGTTCTCTCACCCATACTATGACATATTAGAGATACAAGCTACAACATGTTTCTTTTCTTATTTTCTCACCCATTAACTTCCAATATGTTCTTTTTCTGCCTACTGGCTATAAATCTTTGCTTTCTTCCATGTTTTTTTGTTTCATTATCGTGTGTAGTTGATTTTTTCTCCAGTATTTCAAGGTGCAAGGTTTCACGTAAGAGCCTCATAATTTTCTTCTCCTCCATTTAATTTTGTTATATTTCTAGCGGAAAATTAAACTAAACTTATGTATTATATAATATTTTCAAATGCTTAATTGCATTTATTTACAAAAAGGATCAAATAATTCATAATTATATACCACCCAGTATAACAAAAGAGTTTGAACATCTTAATGAAATAAAATTGATTTCAAACTGTGGTATTTCAGTGTATGCTTTATTCAAGTGCAAGCATTGTTATAAATCATAGAAAACATCTTGAGAATGTAAGCTGAGAACGATACTGGCAAGATAAACAAAGACACTTAGGAGACATAGATGGATGGTAGAATGATTAATGCAGTATCTGCACAGTACAGGTGTTTGGAACTTGAGAAAGTGGTCAGAAAACAAATTGAACATTTATGCTTCCTGACAAAGGGACTAAAATGTGGTTGATTATACCTTACAAATGAAGTTTTGAGTAAACAGCTGCCTTGATAGATTTCTTCGTTATTTGTTAACACTGCAACTGAACATTCTGCGGTCTTATTTTATTTGTGTTTGTTCCTGAAGATGTGAATTACCTTATAATTAATGTGATTAATAAAGACATTATGAATAGCTGTACTAGTTTTATTAACAGCTACACTGGGGTCTAAGCAAATACAAATCTTTTCAAGACAATGATGGTGCTTGCATAAAACTTTTCTAGTAATAATCAAAGCTGAAATATTTCTTTTTAAGACAAATTGTATCTTGGAGAGGGATCTAATTTTAGTTTACCCAAAACAATTTGTTTCTTGAAGAAACAGTTTTATTTTTATTTATCATTTTATTCAGACTGGGTTTTATCACATATTCATTTTTACTAGAGTTTTTCACTCTTTTCGGGAAACTTGAGGTACTATAGTGGATGCTGTAGATAGAAAGATCATTTAAAAGGATTAATACATTTGAAATAATAATTTCGACATTGGTAGATATAGAATTAGTTGTGAAGGAGGAGTAGAGGAAGTCAGACAGTATGGGAGAATTTCTGCACAATCCCAGTTAAACTATTCATGTCCAATGGACACAAGGGACCGTGAAGAAAACTAATGGGCCTTAAACTCAAATTAGACAACCTTTGTGGTTAACAACTCTTTGATAAAGAATTTTTAGAAAACTAGGTCCAGGAATTCAGTGGCACATGCTCAGTAAATAGAATCCTGACTATACTTTACTTTTCTCATTGGATACATATGAAACTTTGGCAATACCCCCAGTCATGCTAACCATTTTCTAATATTTATGAATATTCCTTCCTTAGTTATCTTACTCTCTAAGAGGTCCTTATATGAAAACCCAGCTTGACTCGCCTCCTTGAAAGTATCTGCATACATGCTTCTGGAGCATACCATGTCTTCAAGAAATCTTTGTACTACGGTTTACACTATCTTGCTTATATGTTCTTTCTCCTGACAAAATATTAAGAGATTGAGAAGCAAGAACTTATATAGGTACACAGCAGAACACTAAATGGTGGCTACCCATTTTGGATACCCCCATTGTTTAAGTGCTAACTTTCACTAATAAGAAGTACTTTTATTGAGCTTAACAGTTCTGTTGCTGCCTCCTATTATTTTGGAAGTTGTAGATAAGAACCTCTCCCCTAACAATGTGACTGATGGAAGATCTTTTGGGACACTGATGGTGTGAGACATTCTGCACTCTGTTAAGTTATTTCCTTAGGGCATAATCTGGAGGATAGGAAGATATGACTTAGGAAAGGAATGAAATACATGTATTAGGGGGCTAGGGTTTCAGTAAAGTAACAAATTCAAGATGGAGAAATTGGCCTTATCATGGAATGAAAGAATTACCAGGATTGTTGGAGGATAATGTGATAGAGGAATGATTGTGCAAAGGTCAGCTGAAGCTGAATTTATTGGGGAGTTCAGATTTTGTGTACTGTTGAGTAAGAAGAGCACTGATATGATTTTCACTTCTAAAATCTGTACAGAAATTTTATTCAAAACAAATTTATTTTCAGCCTTAGGTACGCTCTAAATGATATATTGTTAAAATGTTGATAATAGCCTCATGCATAGTTAATCATATTGAATTACTGATGCTGCTTCAAAGGACACATCATCACCATACTCAGTGAGCTATTACCTATCATTATATCTTATTGCTGTGAAGAACTAAGTCTTCAGTCTAATCAATACTTATTAAGAGGGAATAAATGGTGTATTCATTATTTGTAGGCAGAGCCATATAATAAGAGGGATTTTCATTGAATGAAAAAAATAGAAACCCATGATAAAATGAATTGGTTTTAAACATCCTGTATTAAAGAAACTGAAAATAATGAAAGGACATCACTTTCAGGACTTAATGAAGTATTTATAACTAGTGAATCTATCTGCTTCTCCAGGCTTCTTCCTAAAAATCTGAGGCAAGAGAAACAATCGTTACTAATGAGCCATTAATATATGCTTGAGTATTTCTTGCCCAATAGGGAGAGCCTCGAAGTAACATTTAAAGGAATGAAAAACATGCTGAGCAAGAGGATTCCAGCAGTCTGGAGGCTTGGAGAGACGAGCTGATTGATCTGATATGGTGTAGTAGAGGTACAATCAACATAGAGCTCTTTTATACTCCTGTATTGAAGAGGAAGCCACCATGCAAATGACATTTGGATCAGCATGTTAGTTATGGTGAGACTTGAGTGCAATATCATGTCCCTAAATACCTTTTCCTTTTACTGTCTTCTCTATTTAGCATGTCTAAAGAGAACTTAATTCAAGTATAGCTAACAACTATTGTAACACATTAAGAGAAAATTGAGTGTGTGTTTAATTACGTGTCTAAAGAAGGAAGGTACACTTATTCTAAGACATTCATTTATTTGTTTATTAACTTATTTATTGTTGTTGTGTTCACACCCAACAACACTAACAGGATTCTCTCAGCGTTGTACTTGGGAGGCTCCGTCCAGTTTGCTCGTGGGATTATGAGGTGCTGAAGATTGAACCCAACCCCTCACAGACCACTCATACATTGCATATGTTCAGATCTTCAAACTATTGCTCCAGACAAGTGTGTTTATTTTAGTGTAGTTTACAGATAACTTACAAAGGGATAATGTAATGAGAGTGCAGAGACACTATAAACAGATATAGAGATAATGTTGTAGTCTTGGGTAATAATAACTACTACTGGAAACTTGGAGACAGAAGCAAGGAGTGGCTATTCAAACTCATAATTCCAGAAGACATACCTAGAAAAAAGTGTGAAAGCAGCTGTGACCTTAGTCACCCATGGTCTGGGGAATGTGTACAGGAGTCCGTTCTTTTTCACTCTCTGACATCCTCTTACCTCTGTTATTCCCTCCAAAAATTAGATACTAATTTTTTAATAACCAGCAAGACTGGAAGCTAAATGCCTAAAGACTGTCACTATTTAGTTTATGTAGATCAAGAGCCAAAAGAAGAGATATGAGGGAAAGTGTGTAGCATCAGTCAGGAAAGACAGGGAAACCATCAAATACTTTATTAAAGAATCAAATAGCACAAGCTAAGTAGGCAACTGTGAGCATGTGCACAAACACACACACAAACACACAGACACATTTTTTTCTCTTCTAAAAAATTCAAATATTAAATAATACTAGATTTTCTATAATCATATTTTCCAAAATGTTACTAAGGGAGGAATTTAATATGAATCATTTCCAGAGATTTTAGGTGAGATTTAGAATATGGGTAATTAGATATTGTTTATATAAGCATAAATGGATTATTAAGTCAAATTAGAGAGAAAGACAAGCATTACAGTAGGTTTTATAAAAAGAGTAAAATATGTATAAAGCATAACAAAAATGATGTACCCATTTGTCATCAAAGTGCAGTTGTGGTTTATTTTTTGTTTCTGTAATTTAATAAATGTGCATCACCAAAGTCACCTGTTCTTTTAGATATTTCAATTTTAATTAACATTATTAATTATCAAGTCACAGATATTTCTGTGACAATTAAATGAGACATAGTCAGTGGGACAGAGAGATAATCTAAAGCTCTGTGCCTGGTCTGCAAAGGTCCCAGTTCTGATCTCTCATACTGTTGTTTCTTGATGGTTTATTGTGGCTCAACCATCACTGGTATGATTCAGGTAGCAGAAATCATATTGAACCCACGTAACACTAAGTCAGATCTTGCTAGAGTGATCCCGTCCCTGTCAACAGGCTGACCTCACTGATTTATAGTTGCCTGCAAAGTTCATTAAAATAATTTAATTGCATTTTAAAAGAAGAGGTACTAGAAACATGGTATGTGTAGGAAAATTAATTACATCTCAAATGAACATCTTGATTTGTCTAGTTCTTCATTTGATTTTATGTGTGTGGTCTAAAAAAGGCATTAATCTCTCATCTACAGATGACAAAGCTATTCAAGAAAGACTTGAAATTTATTGTTTTAGAATCATGATTTACCAAAATTTGTTTGTTACTCTTTAGGGCCATAATTTTCTAAGATCTCTGCACATTTCCTAAGCTTCAACATCATTATGAGGAAATACAGTAAACCCAATTTCTGCTAGAAAAGTTAACTAATTTGGGACATTGACAATTGATGGTTCCTAGGTAGATATCTTTGTAGGAGATGGCACGAGGTTTCGGCAAGCTCAAGAAACAAACAGTGATTGCTAAGCTGCCAAGAGCTGGAGCATCCTTGAAATAATGCCATGATCTATCTAATCTCTATGGCCTGCACACATAAATTGAGCCAAAATAATTCGGTGCCCTGAATCTGTCAGGTTCTTTCTCACCGCTATTTTGAACTTCTTCCCTTCCTTTGTACTTCATGCTTTTTCCAGTCACCTCCATCTGCTTAGATTAGTTGCTGTTTTGCATTCATGATTTAGCTCAAGACCTGATTTAGCTTAGCCGTTACCAAAATTAAATATGTTAGCCTTTATCAACATGTTGCCCTATGATTTACTCTATGATTTACACACTATGATTATATTATTGATGGCCAGTTAGACAGAGAAAGAGTTATGACTTTTCATTACCAACTTAGAGTGGTTTTTCTGTCATATAATACTTTTTCCAAAGTAGACGCATAAAAGTTGGAAAGAATTGATTAACATCAGAGGACTGATAAGGCTGCAACATCAATCAAGATTTCAGTAACTTTAAATGCATCATGGTTAACTGATCTGACTTTAAAATATGTGACTAAATTTCTTTCAAGTTGCTTAGTAGAATCTGCGCTTCTTTATGCTGTGTTCTTCCCTACTTTCTTCCAATTATCTTTTATCTATTTATTTGTTTTTGGTCCACACCCAATGAAGTTCAGTGGTCACTCCATGCTCAGATATCATTCCGTGCAGTGTTATAATGAACATATGGTGCTGGAAATTGTACTTCAAGAATATCATGCACTCAAACTATTGATTTTTATTGACAATCATATTTATAGCTACAGATTGAATTTTAATTTTTGAATTAATCCACAAGCATCAATTGTTTTACCTATATAGAGAAAGCATTCATTTTACAAACGTTATGACTTAGTACTTCACTACCTATAGAAGTCCGGGAAGACTTAGCCAAAGCAACGCTTAGAAAATTTAGAATGAATAAAATTTTGCTGACTAATTTTACTCTTTGTAAGTTATTAACACATTACAGACTATTTCAATATAAAGACTCATAAACAGATTTCCAAAGAGATCAACACGCTGTAAAAGATTCTTCAGGACACCTACACATAACTAAGCCATCTGGGGTTCCTGCAGGGGTGGGTGCCCAGTGCCCACCAAACAGAGCCCTGATTATTGAAAGATCCACACTCCACACCTACCACTATGTCCCTGACTAGACTCCAATGCCTCAGGACTACTCTTACCCAGAATTTAATCTGCTAAAAATTCCAGGTATGCTGGTTATGTGATGAAATCTATGCTTCATGGAGTGGAGATGGCCGATCTTCCCCCATCTCCTGTTTTTCCAGAAGCCCAGCAGTCACACACAATTCCAAAGCGGTCCACCCAGAAAATTAATTAACTCCAGCTGTATCACCCTGTTAAAAATGTTGAACTCCTTGAGTGACACCTCAAACTCTGCAACACTAATTTACAAGTAGTAGTACACGAGATTGTATGAGATGACATAGAAGGCAGACAATATCAGTTAAAGAAATAGAAATGCAGAAGTCTTAAACTGGAACATTTTAGGAATCCCATTTACAAGCACTTAATGGCACCATAGTGAGATATATTTTCATTAATTTTTTCCAGGGAGACATTTTTTGGTCATTCTACCAAATATGGATAACAAGCAATATAAAATCAATTACTTTGTACTTATATGGGGAAGCTTTAGGGATGGTTGGATTGGAGTGCAATGGTAGAGGGAAGGTGTAAAGGTAGTTGGATTATTGTTGAATATTGAATGTCTGTAACAAATCGTCATGAACAGCAGTATTTATATAAAGCAAAAGGAAAATTAACATAGTTAGGGCCTTACTGATTCCACATAAAATCTAAAATATATTAATACAGAATTGTTAAAATGTGTTACTCATGTGTGGCAAGGCATGATCATTGCCATAACAAAGTACAAAATAAAATTTACTAAGATATACTTTAGAACTCAGAGTTGAAACAGCATATAAATGAGAACAGGTAATTTATTATATTGTATTCAATTATTTCTTCTTATTACATAGGTCAAAATCTTATAGTAACCATTAACTGGTTCTTACTGATCTATTTCCCTGATTATTATATTTGTTATATCTCAAAGTTTTTTGGAATAAAGCACATAATAAATTTGTTTTACTCCAAAGGGAAGGCTGGGATTGGGAGGGAAAATGGGTATATTGGTGGAGAGAAGCTTATAGTGGTATTATTGGAACACTAAATGCTTAAACAACCATATAAGAAGCAGTTTTAATAATCACAGTAAGTTTTAACTAACAATGAATTGAAAGATAAAAATTACAGAGCAAATTTCAATATCAAGGTTAATAGAGTCTAATCACTTGATTACTTGATCACTTGAACCATTACTCATCGATTTGCTCGAGCGGCGCTAGTAACATTTCCCATTGTACCCTACACGCGCCAATGTGTTCCAATGGCATCTGGTTGATTTAGGAATATGAAGAGCCTC
>JAJIBD010032083.1:0-51307 GCA_021461705.1 Cryptotis parvus | reverse complement strand
TCAAATGCTAAGTTCTTGATGTAATTGTTGTCATTATTCTTTGCAAATCTGCAATAACAATTTTGTTGATTTTAAATTAGTGATGATTAAATATTGGGATACAGATTATTTAAAACTTTGCACAAAGCTGTCTGCTAAGGCCAAAATAACTGCCATCACGTTCACTGACTGACAGAATAATAGCATTCATTATTATTTAACATTCATTTGATATCCTAAAGTGTAAGAGCACTAGGTAGCTTTAATTCTTGTTTCCATTGGAAACAAGCTGGAAATGCACTGTCATTTTTGTGCAGACTATTGAATTATGATCTTCTGTTTTGTATTTTGATCGATGCAGATCTCATTGATAAAGGATACTTCTATACTTCGTTATCTACATTAAATTTTAAAGTATCCATTTGAAGTTTCTAAAATACCATAATCCAAGTATTTTTGGGCGTTATCAGACTACTTTTAGTATCTTTCTAAATTTGTTCTTCTGGGGAATAATTTTAAAATAAGTTGGTATTTATAAAACCAACCATATTTATCTTCGATAATTTATATAATTTATATTGAGAGCATATCTATCTATAAAAACTTTGATCGGTTGTGTTTTGCTTAGTTTTTCTTACTTTTCCTTTTTGGGTCACACCGAGCAGTACTCAGGGTTTCTCCTGGCTCTGCGCTTAGGAACCTCTGGAGGTTTCGGGAACCATATGGGATGCTGGGGACGAAACTGGGCCAACATAGACCAGCTGCATAAAGACAAATACCTGCCACCCTCAGGACTATCACTCTGGCCCCCTTGCTTGGTTCTCTTATGTGTGTGTATAGTCTAAATCTTGTAGATATTCTCTAAGTACCTATTAATGTTTTCTAAGAATAGTTTAGTGTTCTTGAGTGTTTCATAAGAGGAACCACATCCCGTTTACCCCCTTTTTATTTTTTTTAAATTGATACGGGCCTGACTTACCATCCTCTATAGTTCTTGGAAATGTCAACTTTTTAAGTAAAGTAATTTATGACAAAAGTAGGTCTTCAGTAGTATCTCAGCAAAAGTAGGTCTTCAGTCGTATCTCACTTAGTTCAAAGTATACTAGGGGTTTTACTTTCTGATCGATATTATAAGAAATAACATTTTGGGGTTGCTTGACCCCATGTGGAAACAACCCATGGAGCTGACCTCGGTGAGGTTCTCGGCCCGCCCCTCGCTGAGTCCAACATTGCTCCACCCGTTTGCTCTCATGAGCGGGAGAGATCATGCTGGCGGACTGGGAGTGGAGTTTGGGTCCTGCCCTTTACTCTGCCTCCATGCCAGTTGCCCAGGAAGAGAGAGACCCACCACGGATCCCCTTGGTAGGTGGCCGGCTTTGCCGCGCTGCGTGATATTTTTTAGAGGGATGCTGATTTTAGCATAAGGTTCTTTCCAAGTTCTTTCCACATTTATACATAGTAAACAGTTCTAGAGCAGGTTTTAACTGATAACAGTTAGCCGGCAAGAAGCCAGAGCAAACCTCACATCATGTAGTCAGTCATTCTCAACTTCCAGACTCCATAGTTCCTCAGAGCTCCATCCAAGAGAAAAACCTGATCTTCCCCTTTAAGTTTCATCGGTAAATGCTCGGTTGAGAGTCTTCCTATACCACCTACACTAAAGCCAGGAAAGCTACTGGTGTTTAATTGCCAGTTATACCAAAAACTAGTAACTATTATGGACCTCAATTCCATGACCTGAAGAAAGGTTTCAGGCTCCTCCTGTCCCTGGAGCAAGTAGATGCTCTTGGGTCACACTTACTTGTGACAGGGACTAATGGAATGTTACTAGTGCCCACTCGAGCAAATCGATGAACAATGGGAAGACAGTGATACAGTGATACAGCATGTGAGGCCTGCTGATTTTAGTCCAATTTTAAACTAACTTGAGTGATTCCTTTCTCTTTGGGTCTTTCCCTTACTCGTGAACACATAAGTTACACATGCTAATAAACTTTTTGTTTCTTTCATGTTTTTCACTTCAGGAATCTCATATGTGAACACAGATGGATAGACAGAAAATTATTTCCTACCAATAGCCATTATAAAGCTGGGATAATATCATATATGGAAAGATCTTTAGTCATGCCCATAAACTTTTTGAATTATATATAAATGGATATAAGAAGACACATTTCCTAACAGAGCAAGGTTACAGAATATTTTATTATGTTAATTGGTATAATTCCACATTTTGGAGAAATACTGCAGTACTTTTAAAAACAAAATTATCTTCAGTATAACAATATCAAATGACAAGAAAACTCTGTATGTTCCTCAATATTAATTTGTATGATAACTTTGTGCTTTGAAACCTTTCTTCTAAGCATTGAGCTTTTTGGGCTTCTTGAAGTAATGACGAAGTTTATGATTATGACTTTGAAAAGAACCAAAGATATAGAAAATGGCTTGCCATATCTTATAAAGAGTAGATTATTTTTGTGCTTGTTGTTTTTTAGGATACCCAAACAATGAGCTACTGAATAAAAGGAGATGTACTTTTTATGAAAACTTTAAGTTATTGATTGGCAAGATAAACTCTACTGCTCAAAAACACCTTCAGGTGAAATTTGAGGAGAAATAAAAAGGAAAGATATAAAACAGCTATATAATACTGTGGCTATGAAATGTAGAAATAATAGAAAAGGAAGAAAAATGATAGAGATATGGGATAGCATGAGAATGAAAGATCCTTTAAAATATACAGACCAAATCTAAAACACAAGCAGGAGTTTACTTATTATTTTTCCAGTAAATTTGCATAATTTATTCAATGCATTTTCTAGAAATGAATGATATAAATTAATGACTTATAATACAGTAACAGATTCTTATTCAAAATTTTGTCATCTAAAATAAACTAGGTGGGAACTAAAATCATTCTCTTTAAAAGGTTTTATATGTCTGATAACCTTGTGAATAGCTCTGTAATTCACAATTCCTGAAATAAAAAAAAAATGTAAATAATAAGTCATTTCAAACTGAATGGACTTTCATATTTTCCTATTAATATCTTAGGTTTTTGTCAAGAGAAATTTGAAATGCTCTGTGTACCAATATGCCACCACCACTGCCAATTTGCATAATCAAACTTTACATTTAAAAACCTTATGTATGATTCCATGTAAATGGAATAGTGTTATTTATGAAGCATGGATACTAATGATGAAAGCTAGACTAATAGTATAAGCATCTTTGTTAAAGTCAATGGTCAGAGTGGTAATTCCATTAATTTCTAGCAACTTTTAAAATGTGTGCCAAAGCAAATAGCTATAATTAGAATAATAAGGTTAATCACGGTACTATTTTAAAACCTTTCTGTCATTCTGTAGTTATTATAGAGTACTTAAGTTGGAGTCAGCACGGTGTTCCCTTCTTCTAAGATGAAGCATGACAAGACTGTTTAGAAAATTAGGGGATGAATAGCTAACTGAGACTAGAGGCCAGAAATAAAAAATATCTTCCAATCTTTAGAAAAAACCTTTTCAGCAAAGATGAATTACATAAGCAACATGACAAAATGACTCTGTTGGTAAAAATAAATGAATTAAATAAAAGCAATAAACAGAAATGTTGAGTGCACTGCCATATTCAGTTGACTTTTAGAGAAAGCATTAAATAAGAACTATTTCTTTGCGAAATCAATATTAACTACAATTCAAAATATAATGCTCCTGATTTTAAGACCAATTTTTACAATTCAAAGTATGGAAGCTTGCTTCAGGAGTGTGCGTGGGGGGGCAAAGATTAGTTACGCTAGAAAAGGGGTCAAGTATGACAATAATAATTAGAAATGATTAATTTGGACAAGAACTGAGTGTTGAAAGTAGGTAAAGGGATATATATACACAATAACCTTTCAGTATAAGTATTGCAAACCTTGATGCTCAAAGAGAGAGAGAAGAGAGAGAGAGAGAGAAAGAGAGAGAGAAATGGGAGTGTTTGCCATAAAGGAGGGCAGATGCGGGGGATGGTAACATTGGTAATGGAAATGTTCCCTGGTGAAGGGCCCAGTGTTGGAGCATTATATGACTGAAATCAATTATGAACAATTTTGTAACTGAGTATCTAACTGTGATACAATAAAAATAAAAATAAAAATAAAAAGTAAACAGAGAAATATCATTTACAGAACAATGTTGCTGGTTATATATAGTTATAAACATCACGCTGAATTAAAGATAAATGTGTTTTAGAGCTACAGCACCAGTAACCTGTCAGTCCCCAAAGGAAGACTGTACTTTCATTCTCTGTTGGTTAACTCATCTATTCACTTGGTATCTGGTCTGGAGGAAGCCTTGCCCTATCTGGCACTGTCTTTCTTTTTCTCTCTAGTTCCAACTTACGTGGCACTTACTCCTGTTGGAAACCCTTTATACCTATAGACAAATTCAACTCATCTGCCTAAATCAGCTTTTTTCAAAATTGATTGACACTGGTTGCCAGAGGGGCTGTGGACTAACAGAGTCTAGAGGCCTAGACTCAAAACAACATTAATGAGAGTCATGTGAGGCCCTGGGAAATCTAAGTAATTCCACTAAATTATCTAAGAATGCAAGGATAGTCTGTGGATTTCACTGCCGCTAAGGAGAGAGCTTGTGGAGGCATAGTCTTTATCATATAAAGAGGATGGACAAATCTTATTTTTAACATTTTTATTTGTGGTTCTTTTTAAAAAAATTATACCACCGTGAAATATACTATTACAAAACTGCTTATGACTCGGTTTCAGCTATATTGTTCAGCAGCCATACTGCCGCCAGTGCACATTTCCTACCACCTGATAGGAATGTCACCCTGATTCCCTCTCCTCCCCCGTCCCCAGCCTGCTTCTGTGGCAGGAACTTTGCCTTCTCTCTCTCTTTCTCTCCATCTCTCTCTTTCTTTCTCTCTCTCTCTCTCTCTCCTTTTTCTTACATTGTGGCTTGCAATACATTACATTTAGATGTTATCATTTATATCCCTTTGCTTACATTCAAAGCTCAGTTCTAGTCTGGTATTACCATCTCCAACTATTATAGCACCCTGGTCCCTTCTCTGTCTTACCTAACCTCTGACTCCCGCACACTTGCAGTAGATTTCAACCACTGACAAGGAGGAGGGACACATCTGATAGGCACAGTGCTCAGCAGAACGAGGAGGCAGAGAAAGCACAGACAGGAACCAAGAAACCTGGTCAAAGTTCTGGAACCATGGCTAGAAAATATAGTATGAGATGAAGATGTCATGTGCTGAGTCTAGATAGAAGCGAGCCAAGACATAAGAACTCTCCCTTTTTTTTCACTGCTTGGTAAATAGTTTTATTATGCCTTTGCAAAAAAATCTCCAAAGAAATCCTGGCTTGACTTTAACTGTCAGCAGCCTTCTCCTTTTGCTTATGTGGAAATTTGCATTCTTCTTGGCTACCCAACCTTTTTTGCTGGACAGGAGACATTTTGGGATGGCTCCACCCTTTTTTAAATTTCTCATTTTCTTCTCATAAACAGGGTTGGTCTGTATAGCCACATGATATTTTTTAAACATCTGCTCCATTGTGTCTGGAGTTATGTTGTTATGTAGTAGAAAACTGTTTCTTTTAGTCATCTTCATCTTCTTCCATTAGGTAATGTGTATACTCTGCAATATTCTGCCCCCATAATGTGTGTCCGATGTACTTCAGCATTGAAATTTCACTTCCCTTCTCTTGAAGTATGCCTTATTCTTAATGATTTTAATGAACTCATCCTGCGGAACAGAGACCAGCGGTCTGGAGCTTGGCACAGACCCACCATAGCAACTATCTTAATACCAAAGGAAAGTTCATTATATCCAAGGGCAATAGGAGCCATTTCAAGTCTATTTATGCTGGTCTTGGTGACTAAAGTCACCAGGCTTCTGTGTTGGTGGGAGGCCCAGTGGACCCGCCCATCAACTGCTCCTGGACTGTTGGCCATGAACCAGAGACAGAAATACATGGGACAGAGCTGCTACTGGCTATGCTCATTGCACAGTTTATTTTTTTATCACATTATTCATCGATTTGCTCGAGCGGGTGCCAGTAACATTTCCATTGGACCGTATCACGTGCCAATGTAGCCCAATGGCATCTGGTTGATTCAGGAATATGAAGAGCCTCAAACCGTTCCTTCAGGGTCTTTACAAGGAAGTCTTGACTATCTTGTAGGTGGGCGGCTGTCGGGGCTCTCCGCGGGGGTCCCCGACAGTGCCGGGAAGCGAGTTCCCTTCTACCTCCGAGCTGGCGAGGAATGGATGAACACTCAGGAATCCGATACAGTTTTAAAAGGCTTTACTTATCACAGGTTCAGGCATACAAATCAGCAAAAGGAAAAACCCGATGCTTAGGATTCCAGGCTAGAACCCCCAGCCACGTGTAGGCCAAGATGGCGACCACCACGTGTAAAACTTCCAAGGGAATAAAACGCTCACAAGGCGAGATCCCACCGGGAAGAAGCCCGGGAGAGCGGGAACCGGCTAGTTTATACCCCCGCAACTCAGAAAACCTTCCTCCCATTGTTATGGAAAGCAGGGAGGGTCCAATGCCCTCAGGTAATCCCCTCCCTGCATCTCACCTAGGGCCTTTACTGTGCTAATGTTTTGAGCCGGGGAATGCCTTTGAAATGTAGAGAAGGGGGGTTTCTGAGATGGCATGTCACTGTACCAAAGATCAACACCAATGCCAGTTAAATATTTCTCCAAGCCTTCACAAGTCTCCTTTACTTCATTGTAGTTTTATATTTTATCAGGGAGCCATGCTTGTTTGTTTGGAAGCAAACAGCATTTCTCTCTGGTCTAATTACTTAGGTGTCCTACGTGGCCAGGCTAATATGCTGGTAAGATCTAGCTAGTCCCACGATGATTGTGATAGCATGGGAGAATATTTATACCAGCTAGTACAGCATACATGGTTGGATAAACTGCCACATTTAGACTACCCCCTTATCTACGGAGTGATTTGCGGGAGGCAATCAGAGCAGATGCAGCGGCCCTTAGGAGTCCTGCAACAGGCGGCCACATGATCTTTGACATCCCGTGGTATTCAGTCCGTAACGGCTCTAGTCCAGCGGTTGTCTCCAAATCACATTACATGTCCAGCCCATCTGATTTTCGATGCCTTGGCAAACAAGACAGCATCCCTGATTCTGGAATAGCGACGGAGGTCAGAACTCCGGATTCCTTCTCTCACTTGAGTGAGGCGTGATATTCCAAGCATAGCTCTTTCGATTCCTCTCTGGGAGACCCGAATAGTATTCTCATCCTGCTTTTCGTAGGGCCCAGGTCTCTGAGGCGTATGTTAATGCAGGGAGAACAGTGGAGTCAAAGAGATGTGCCCAGAGCCGGAGGTTCTTTGTCCTTTTAGCTATTTCTTCGATGCCTTTGAAGGCATTCCATGCTGCTCTCTTCCTCCTGCGCAGCTCAGGTTTTAGGTCGCTCATCATGTTGACTTCTCGAGCTAGGTACATATAACTGCTGCATTCAGAGATGTTTGTTCCATTGAGAGTGAATGGGGCCTCAGGAACTAGTTCATTCTTCATGAACATTGTTTTCTTTTAGATTCAGCTGTAGACCTATCTTTCCACATTCTGGGTCAAGTCAGCCAGCATTTGTGTCGCTTGGCTAATATTTGGTGTTATTAGAACAATGTCATCAGCGAAGCGGAGGTGGTGTAGTTGCCGACCATCTATCTTCACTCCCATTCCTTCCCATTCTAACTGTCTCTTGATGTTCTCGAGGGTGGCACTGAAGAGTTTTGGTGAGATGGTATCACCCTGCCGAACCCCTCTTTTGACATCAATGATCACTTCTTTGTAGAATGGTGAGATCCTGGTGGTGAATCCATAATACAGCTCACGAAGGATCTTGATGTATTGGGTTTGAACACACTGTTTTGCTAGGGCTTCAATGACTGCTTAATTCTCCACAGAATCAAAGGCTTTCTGTAAATCAATGAACATGAGACAGAGCAGCATCTTGTACTCCCTACAAACCTCGATGACCTTGGTTACTGTGTGAATATGGTCGATTGTGCTGAATCCTTTCCGGAAGTCTGCTTGCTCCCATGGTTGTCCTTCATCTAGTGTTCTGCTAATCCTGTTCAGGATGACTCGTGTAAACAGCTTGTAGATGATGGACAACAGGCAGATGGGGCGATAGTTGCCGATGTCATGAATGTCTCCCTTCTTGAACAGTAGAACTGTCCTACATTATACAGTACATCAGTAAATGCAAGAACCGAGATCCCACCTATTACCGGTAGCATCCCACCCAATGGCAGAGCCTGGCAAGCTACCCATGTTGTATTTGATAAGCCAAAAATAGTAAAAAAAATATACCTCATTCCCATGACCTGAACTAATGTTTTGAGGCTCTTCATTTTCCTGGAGTGAGCAGAGACCCTTGGGCTATACTAGCATATGACAGGCATAAATGGAGATATTGCTGGTGCCCGCTCGAGCACATCGATGAATAACGGGAAGACAAGTGATAGAATAGGAGATAATGAAGAATTTCTGAAGCAAAGTATCATATTCATATCACTGATTTTACAAATGATATTTGCCAATTAGGAACTGTTATTTTCCAATAGACTCCCCTGTCAGGGAATGGCCCCTGGGGTTTCCGGGAAGTGTCAGGTGAGAGGTTCTCTTCTACCTCAGAGGACGCCGGGAGTCACAAGTCCGTGCAGTTCCAAAAAGGCTTTTAATAGTACCAAAGCTCTTCCACAGCAATCCAATATAATGAACAAACTTTAGCTCTGGTCCAAACTTAGACCATACAAAAGAGCCTAAGTCTCCCACCAAAGAGAGAGGATCTCACCTGAGGCTGAGTCCCTACCCAGAAGTAGGAGCAAAAGGCCAAAGAGCAAAAAGCCAAAAGCCAAAAGCAAAAGGCTAAAAGGCCCAAAAGGCGAAAGTTATAAGTGAAGGGGCCTCAAGTCAGCCCCTTATATACACCAAAGTAATCCAATCGGGAGGGTCATGTCAACAAAGAACTCTAAACAGATTGTAGTGCCACACCCTATTGCAGGTATAAACAAAGGTTATGCCAAGGTCTAATCCTTTCTACCAAGATTATCTCTTATGTAAAACACTGGAGAGAGAGGAGGCTGATATAAAGTAATACATCTTAGCTTCATGAGCTTCATGTAATCTAGATGGTACCCACAAGGTCCTTCTTATTATTATCTGCACCAGGGTGATTCTGAGTATCTTGTTCTCGTGTACTGAAAGGGTCACACTAGCCTGCTTAGAGCAAATAGTATTATCCTTCCTAGAGTCTTCCTATAGTCTCAAGCGTAGCCAGGGCGGTAGTCTCCTGGTAAATTCTAACTGTCCCACGCTGGGTGCAGTGGGTATAAAGAGGAACTGTGCCCAATCTAGAAAACATAGAAGTCTTAGTAGATGTATAAGTCAGAAGTTATTCAATCAAGGTGACTTCTGTAAGTGCCACACCCTCTAGCAGTGTTTACATAGAAGAGGAGTCTCATTAGAATGAACCTTGACTTAAGTAGATTAAGCTGGGAGTGGGCAAAACAACAAAACTCCCAGAATAGCTAAACCTGTCCTCCAACACTCCCCAAATCTTATATATCATGCTTTGCCAATTGTTTTGAAGAATTATTTAGGAGGAAATAACATTTTGATTCTCTCTCCTCAGCACTGACACTGCTCTCCCCAGTTCCACTGACAGGATAAAAATCCTTGCTATCACAGTAGTTAGCAAGCAACATACTTTCTAGTTTCAGAAACTTTTATTACTCCCTCAAAAGGGGAATGATGGAATAAATAATACACATACTAGACAAGTACATGGCATGGTGACTAGACATTTCTAGAATTATGTATCGTAGTACTTTCAGTTAAGTAGATATATTGCTTTTTGAAAAATCAATAAACTGGAATGATTCCATTAGAACAATCTAAAATATTGAAAACTATTAAATGAAGTGGGCTCAATTTTAGAAAATAGCTGTGCTCAAGGTTTCCTTTTTTTACATAGAGGTCATTCTGCCAATGCTCTCGGAGTGCGCAGTTCCTTGGGCCTGTGACACAGAGCTGCTTGATCCAAGAGGGGCTCAGGGCCATCAGGACCTCACCTTGCAGAGTACCAGGGATTAATTGCAAGGCTTATTCATGCCAGGGATGAGCTCAACTGCTTGACCCATCTCACATGCTTTTGAGTTCAAAATTTTTAAAAAAGTGCTTTCTATATTTTCTTTCAAGCTTCATTTATTCAAATTCAGAGTGCTGTGACCCTTATTGACATAAAATGTGAATGCATAAAATTTATGTATTTTAATTTATTGCTTTTTTGACAATTGATGATAAATACTTGCAATCGATATAATTGTATGGAACTTGCTAAACTTCATAGACATTTGAACTGAATTATATTTATTTTTGTTTTCATTGTGAAGCCATTAGTATTGTATGAATTTTCTTACCAAATTGGAAAACTACAGAAATAGATATATTAAAACAATTTCACAAAGATAAAATTTTAGCAAATCCCAGATTTCCTCAGTTTTAACGTTTTCAATTGGATTCATCATCTGTAATTCAATTGATGTGTTTCTACTAAAGATGCAAGGCATACATGTCAGAGGAATTTTGCACACTGAATTCAATAAAAGAGGATGTTGAAAGCAAAAAATATCAAAAGGATAATGATTAAATAACTCAGAGATTTAAAACTGTAGAAAGAAACTCACCATTGAAAGTCTGAGAAAATGATAAAGGAAAGATGGTGTTACAAGAATAAATAATCAGATATTGCTGACTTATAATATTATAATTATAATTATAATTGCAGGATATTAATGTGAATAAATTCTGAGGATATATTTTAAAAAGTAAAAATATTTCATAGGATTCAAAGGACTATTTTTGCTTACAGGGTTTAACTTCTTTAAAATTGTGGATTTACTACTTTGGATCTGCTCTAAAATTTTCTTGTTTTGTCCTGAAATGTGGGATTAATGGCTTTACGACATTCAGTGATCCTTAAACATTAGAAATTCTCTATTGTAATGTTGAAGGAAAAATACAAAAACAGAATAATAAGAAAGTCGGAATTTATATGTCATGTGACAACTGTTTCTGAGTAACATAGTTGAAGGGGAGCGTAAGGGCCTTTTCTTTCCTAAAGTATAGATACCTGACTGTATGGAAAGCAGAGCATCACAAAAAACATATAGTGGTAGTAGTGAGTGGAAGAAGACACACATGTTTCCATTGAAGCAGATGTTTCTTTAACAGCGCAAGAGAAGTATTCCGGAAGGGAAGCCCATGTTTCATAAGTGGCGTCACAGCGAAATATGTGACAAGGATGTTTGAGGCTCTTGAACTTTGCGGATGCTGATTAATCAGGATTCCAAGAATAAAGTATTTTGGCAGAATACTAAAGCATTATATGATTGATTATATGGATTTTTTTTCTGGATTTGTTATATGGCAGTATTCTGATAAACCTAAGAAACACATTACAGCTACTACTATAACAAAAACAATGGGCAGGATGGGGGTGGGGGGACTCTGCTTCACAGCTCCTAATTTGCAAAGGTTCCTGATTTGCAAATGAGGCATTGTTCTTACCCTGTAGTGACAATTGGTTCAATTCTTGGTTTATGAAGTTTACTGCTTTCCACTGCATTCTGCTTCTACCATGATCTGAATCACCCGATACCTCTTCAATCTGACACCTGTGTGGAATTTAATATTATGAACAGAAGTAGTAACTACTGTATCTTGCTATTAAAACTTGAAGATTAATCAAGTGTCTTAAAATCATGCATTTGTTAATTCACTGTATGAGATACTTTTCTCACATCGTGGATATCAAATCAAATAATTTTTTACACTATGATTTTTAATTATATCTTCATAATTTACAAAAATAATAGAAATTGTGAAAAGGAAACCAGAAAGGGGAAAAAAGTGATTTTTTTTTGTTTGCTTCTTTTAATTTTTTGTTTATTATTATTATTTTGGCTTTTTCGGGTCATACCCGGCAATGCTCAGGGGTTTCTCCTGGCTCTGCACTCAGGAATTACTCCTGGCGGACCTCAGGGGATCATATGGGATGCCAGGGATTGAACCCTGGCCTGCATGGGTTGGCCTCGTGCAAGGCAAACGCCCTACCTGCTGGGCTATCGCTTGGGCCCCTTGTTTGCTTCTTTATGCAGGAGTTCACACCTGGCTGTGCTCAAGACTTTCTCCTGGCTCTGTGTTCAGGGATCACTCCTGGTGGGGTTAATGGAACATATGTGGTGCCTGGGATAAAATTTTCTAGGTCTACAGGCAAGCAAGTGCACTAACGTTTGTCCTATCTCCTTTGTCACCTGAACTGGTTCTAATAGGATTCCCTGAAACGTGTTTTTGTTGTGGTAGTACTTGCTGTTTTGTTTTGGTTTAAGTCTTATCAGAATGTTGCCATTTTTAAGTCTGGAGTATGTGATTTTCACATTCTCTGATGGTTTAATAGTCACTAACATACTTTAATTTTGTAATTAAATTATTAATGGTAGAAGTCACTACCATTTCTAGACTGAAAACGCAAAATAAAGAAAAGAGGGAAATGACATTCTCTAGAATGATCCTGGAAACTGGTTTTCATATTGTGTGAGCAGATACCTGAGGAACACATCACATAATTAGCACTCAGGTCTTTTAAAGATTACATGAACTTGTTGGTACCAATGTTCAGAACATCAAAAATGTATGATTATTTTAAGTATTTATGACTTCATGCATTATTGTCGCTGTGCTGGAAGCTTAGCTGTACATTTGGCATGATGCTGATTAAGACGTGAGAGAATATCTTTCTTCCTTGTATATCTAATCATTCTCAAATGTATCAAACTGTCAGAAAGATAAAAATGGCATCACGCATTGTATTTCAGGCTGACAGAGATGAAAGATATAGGGTAAAACAACCTAAATACAATGAATTGTTGTCATTGGGAATATGGCTTAATGACAAAGTACGTGACTTGTATGCATGAAACTGTGATTTCATCCCCAACCCTGCAAATTTGTGTAATCATATGCATGCCGAAATCTATGCTATTAATTCAAATATTTTAATTTAATTCTTATTAATTAGGAGTTATGTGGAATCAGAGAAGATATTTCTGTAGATTTATTTTTTTTGCCAGTATATAAAATTTTTTATGGGAGATAGTAAAATTGTGAAGCTCAAATACTAATTTGTTTTTATAACTGAACAAAATAGAAGAAAATAGACAATGTGCATTCTGCATTTTAGCTGGGATTCTGTTTTTGTGGAGAAGCAGGAAAATTATTAGCAACTGAAAAGGTATAGGAACAGTTTCCTATTTCTCAGCTTTGAATAGACAGAAGAAAAGGATGTTACTGCTCTTGAGAAAAGTTAAAAATAAGTCTTGTAAGTAACACATATCTAACAGTTTATAATACTGAAGAGTAAATATTGAGAAAGGAAATAACTACCCATGTTAAATTTTTTTTCTGAACTTAGAGGACCTACAAAATTATGTGTTGTGAAATATTGCTGAAATAATTGTAAAATATCCTCCAAGAACTTTATTGTAAATTGAAAATAATGTTAACAACCATAACAAAACCAATGCATGATATTACATAACTTGAGACCATTTTAAAGTTGTACATAGAAATAAAAGAAAGCAGGTTTTATTTAGCATCAACAAAATATAATAATGTGTAAATCATAATTATATATACATATGTATCAAAATTTAAAAAATGAAGAATTACCCTATTAGAACACTCAGAAGAAATAAGTCATGTAAAAGCAGTATTTTTCAGGAATGGTATTTGTCTTTTCCTCTGTCAGTCTGTTTATTGCTAGCATAAACCAACTTTTATTCATTCATTCAGCTCATCAATATATACATATGTAAAATTTGTGGTATAAGTTCTTCATCTGAGGATGTAAAAATATATAGTTACAAGGACTACAGTTACTAAAATAAAAACTATATGCATGTTCTTATGTGCTTAAACCAAAACTGACCTCTGTATGTTGACATACCTATCGTTCAAGATACTATAGTTAAAGATAAAAATTAGGTTTCTGGCTAGTAAGTAACATGAAATATTCTACCTGAAATTAGAGATGAGTTTTGCATTTGGTTCTTCATCATTTTCTTATAATTTATGCAATGTCTTTAGAATCTTCTCGATATATATATAAGGCTCTAAACGTATTTTTTGTGTGGTGATGAATTTTCTATTCCTTAAGACCTTATTACTATTTTCTGCTCTTAAGAAAAGGTATTATAATAGCTTGCTTGGAATTTGCTCAATGCAAATAACTTGAACAGTGTTTCGTGGATGGGAATGTCTTAAAGAGTATTCTTTCCATAATATTATCTGCATTCAAGTTGTTGGTGTTCCCTCCAAACACATTTTTATTTACAAGTTATACCCATCATCCCACTAAGCCTAGCAAGAAGCACACATCATGAGGCCAGTCATTCTCAACATCCAGACTCCACAGTTCCTCAGAGCTCCACCCAAGAGAAAACCTGATCTTTTCCCTTTAAGTTTCATCAATAAATGCTTGAGATGGGTCTTCTATTGAGAGTATACCACCTACATGGCAGAGCCTGGAAAGCTACTCATGTTTTATTTGATATGCCCCAAACCAGTAAAAATTATGGACCTCATTTCCATGACCTGAAGGAATGGCTTGAGGCTCTTTCTTTCCCTGGAGCAAGCAGATGCCCTTGGGCTACACTTACTTATGACAGGACAATTGGAGATGTTACTGGTGCACCCTCTAGCAAATTGATGAACAATGGGAAGACAAGTGATACAAGTGAGGGAGAATAAACATGGGGTAGTTGTCATTATATGTGAAGCAATTATTATTGAAAGATAAGAACTAGAAATCGGGCTTCACTCTACCAATTCACCACTTGACTAAAATTGGGAGCATGTTCTCTCTACGTGAGGTCTCATTAATTTTATTGCTCATAAGTCTCCTTTAAGAATTTGTAATTATGACTTTAGTACAGCAGTGATAACTAGGGATTTGGCCACTTATAACATATATGTTCATTTTTAATTGATGTGTATAATTGCTCTTTGGATATAACGATTCCTCATTTTCTCATCAACCTTATTTCCTCTATAGATTTCGAGTTATTTTCCCTTTGTGATACTTTCTTATACTTTTTACTTTTGTTACCTACTTTTTCTCTCTTCCACAAATTTTGCTGCTTATTTCTGACCACTTCCATATGATGTTGTATTTTCCACCCCTTAACCTCTACATTTTCTTTCCACTACCTAAATCTTCTCTTTTTCTTCTGTTCTCTCACCCATACTATGATGTGTTAGAGATACAAGCTACAACATGTTTCTTTTCTTATTTTCACCATTAACTTCCAATATGTTCTTTTTCTGCCTACTGGCTATAAATCTTTGCTTTCTTCATGTTTTTTTGTTTCATTATTTTGTGTAGTTGATTTTTTTCTCCAGCATTTCAAGGTGCAAGGTTTCATTTAAGAGCCTCATAATTTTCTACATTTAATTCTTGTTATATTTCTAGCGGAAATTAAACGAAACTTATGTATTATATAATATTTTCAAATGCTTAATTGCATTTATTTACAAAAAAGGATCAAATAATCCATAATTATATACCATCTAGTCTAACAAAAGAGTTTGAACATCTTAATGAAATAATATGTGATTTCAAACTGTGATATTTCAGTGTATGCTTTGTTCAAGTGCAAGCATTGTTATAAATCATAGAAAACATCTTGAGAATGTAAGCTGAGAACGATACCGGCAAGATAAACAAAGACACTTAGGGAGACATAGATGGATGGTAGAATGATTAATGCAGTATCTGCACAGTACAGGTGTTTGGAACTTGAGAAAGTGGTCAGAAAACAAATTGAACATTTATGCTTCCTGACAAAGGGACTAAAATGTGGTTGATTATACCTTTACAAATGAAGTTTTGAGTAAACAGCTGCCTTGATAGATTTCTTTGTTATTTGTTAACACTGCAACTGAACATTCTGCTGGGAATTATTTTATTTGTGTTTGTTCCTGAAGATGTGAATTACCTTATAATTAATGGGATTAATAAAGACATTATGAAATAGCTGCAATAGTTTTATTAACAGCTACACTGGGGTCTAAGCAAATACAAATCTTTTCAAGACAATGATGGTGCTTGCATAAAACTTTTCTAGTAATAAGCCAAAGCTGAAATATTTCTTTAAGACAAAATGTATCTTGGAGAGGGATCTAATTCTTAGTTTACCCAAAACAATTTGCTTCTTTGGAAGAAACAAGCTATTTTTATTTATCATTTTATTCAGACTGGGTTTTATCACATATTCATTTTTACTGGAGTTTTTCACACTTTTCGGGAAACTTCTATGTAGAGGTACTATAGTGGATGGATGTAGATAGAAAGATCATTTTTAAAAGATTAATACATTTGAAATAATAATTTTGACATTGGTAGATATAGAATTAGTTGTGAAGGAGGAGTAGAGGAAGTCAGACAGTATGGGGAGAATTTCTACACAATCCCAGTTAAACTATTCATGTCCAATGGACACCAAAGGGACCGTGAAGAAAACTAATGGGCCTTAAACTCAAATTCAGACAACCTTGTGGTTAACAACTCTTTGATAAAGGAATTCTTTAGAAAACTAGGTCCAGGAATTCAGTGGCACATGCTCAGTAAATAGAATCCTGACTATACTTTTACTTTTCTCATTAAACACATATGAAACTTTGGCAATACCCCAGTCATGCTAACCATTTTCTAATATTTATGAATATTCCTCCCCTTAGTATCTTACTCTCTAAGAGGTCCTTATATGAAAACCCAGCTTGACTGGCCTCCTTGAAAATATCTGCATACATGCTTCTGGAGCATACCATGTCTTCAAGAAATCTTTGTGCTACGGTCTACACTATCTTGCTTATATGTTCTTTCTCTGACAAAATATTAAGAGATGGAGAAGCAAGAACTTATATAGGGACACAGCAGAACAATAAATGGTGGCCACCCATTTTGGATACCCCCCATTGTTTAAGTGCTAACTTTCACTAATAAAAGCACTTTTATTGAGCTCAATAGTTCTGTTTCTGCCTCCTATTATTTTGGAAGTTGGAGATAAGAACCTCTCCCCTAACAATGTGACTGATGGAAGATCTTTTTGACACACTGATGGTGTGAGACATTCTGCACTCTGTTAAGTTATTTCTTAGGGCATAATCTGGAGGATAGGAAGATATCGACCAGGAAAGGAATGAAATACATGCATTTTGGGCTAGGGGTTTCAGTAAAGTAACAAATTCAAGATGGAGAAATTGGCCTTTTACCTG
The DNA here is from genome assembly GCA_021461705.1 of Cryptotis parvus. Taxonomy (NCBI): domain Eukaryota; kingdom Metazoa; phylum Chordata; class Mammalia; order Eulipotyphla; family Soricidae; genus Cryptotis; species Cryptotis parvus. The sequence goes on along the minus strand of JAJIBD010032083.1, from coordinate 33,932 downwards.
GAATGAAAGAATTACCAGGATTGTTGGAGGATAATGTGATAGAGGAATGATTGTGGAAGGTCAGCTGAAGCTGAATTTATTATGGAGTTCAGATTTTGTGTACTGTTGAGTAAGAAGAGCACTGATATGACTTTCACTTCTAAAATCTGTACAGAAATTTTATTCAAAACAAATTTATTTTCAGCCTTAGGTACATTCTAAATGATATATTATTAAAATGTTGATAATAGCCTCATGCATATGTTAATCATATTGAATTACTGATGCTGCTTCAAAAGGACAAATTCATCACCATACTCAGTGAGCTATTACCTATCATTACATCTTATTGCTGTGAAGAACTAAGTCTTCAGTCTAATCAATACTTATTAAGAGATGGAACAAATGGTGTATTCATTATTTGTAGGCAGAGCCATATAATAAGAGGGACTTTCATTGAATGAAAAATAGAAACCCATGATAAAATGAATTGGTTTTAAACATCCTGCATTAAAGAAACTGAAAATAATGAAAGGACATCACTTTCAGGACTTAATGAAGTATTTATAACTAGTGAATCTATCTGCTTCTCCAGGCTTCTTCCTAAAAAATCTGAGGCAAGAGAAACAATCGTTACTAATGAGCCATTAATATATGCTTGAGTATTTCTCGCCCAACAGGGGAGAGTTTCAAGTAATCATTTAAAGGAATGAAAAACATGCTGAGCAAGAGAATTCCAGCAGTCTGGAGGCTTGGAGAGACGAGCTGATTGATCTGATATGGTGTAGTAGAGGTACAATCAACATAGAGCTCTTTTATACCCCTGTATCAAGAGGAAACCACCATGCAAATGACATTTGGATCAGCATGTTGGCTATGGTGAGACTTGAGTGCAATATCATGTCCCTAAATACCTTTTCTTTTACTGTCTTCTCTATTTAGCATGTCTAAAGAGAACTTAATTCAAGTATAGCTAACAACTATTGTAACACATTAAGAGAAAATTGAGTGTGTGTGTGTGTGTGTGTTTAATTACGTGTCTAAAGAAGGAAGGCACACTTATTCTAAGACATTCATTTATTTGTTTATTAACTTATTTATTGTTGCTGGGTTCACCCAACAACACTAACAGGATTCTCTCAGCGTTGTACTTGGGAGGCTAGTCCAGTTTGCTCCAAGGGATTGTGAGGTGCTGAAGATTGAACCCAACCCTCACAGACCACGCATACATTGCATATGTTCAGATCTTCAAACTATTGCTCCAGACAAGTGTGTTTATTTTAGTATAGTTTACAGATAACTTTATAAAGGGATAACGTAATGAGAGTGCAGAGACATTATAAAACAGATATAGAGATAATGTTGTAGTCTTGGGTAATAATAACCACTACTGGCAACTTGTAGGACAGAAGCAAGGAGTGGCTATTCAAACTCATAATTCCAGAAGACATACCTGGAAAAAAAGTGTGAAAGCAGCTGTGACCTTTAGTCACCCATGGTCTGGGGAATGCGTACAGGAGTCTGTTCTTTTCACCTCTGACATCCTCTTACCTCTGTTATTCTCCAAAATTAGATTAGCTAATTTTTTTAATAACCAGCAAGACTGGAAGCTAAATGCTTAAAGACTGTCACTATTTAGTTTATGTAGATCAAGAGCCAAAAGAAGAGATATGAGGGGAAAGTGTGTAGCATCAGTCAGGAAAGACAGGGAAACCATCAAATACTCTATTAAAGAATTAAATAGCACAGCTAAGTAAGCAACTGTGAGCATGTGCAAAAAACACACACACAAACACACAGACACTTTTTTTCTTCTAAAAAAATTCAAATATTAAATAATACTAGATTTTCTATAATCATATTTTACAAAATGTTACTGCCAGGAATTTAATATGAATCATTTCCAGAGATTTTAGGTGAGATTTAGAATATGGGTAATTAGATATTGTTTATATAAGCATAAATAGATCATTAAGTCAAATTAGAGAGAAAACAAGCATTACAGTACGGTTTTATAAAAAGTAGTAAAATATGTATAAAGCATAATAAAAATGATGTACCCATTTGTCATTAAAGTGCAGTTGTGGTTTTATTTCTTGTTTCTGTAATTTAATAAATGAGCATCACTAAAAGTCACCTGTTCTTTTAGATATTTCATTTTTAATTAACATTTATTGCTATCAAGGCACAGATATTTCTGTGACAATTAAATGAAGACATAGTCATGGTAAAAGGGGACAGAGAGATAATCCAAAGCTCTGTGCCTGGTCTGCAAAGGTCCCAGTTCTGATCTCTCCATACTGTTGTTACTTGATGGTTTATTGCTCAACCATCACTGGCATGATTCAGGTAGCAGAAATCATTACTGAACCCAAGTAACACTAAGTCAGATTCTGCTAGAAGTGATCCCGTCCCTCTCAACAGGCTGACCTCACTGACATATAGTTGCCTGCAAAGTTCATTAAAATAATTTAATTGCATTTTAAAGAAGAGGTACTAGAAACATGGTATGTGTAGGGAAAATTGAATACATCTCAAATGAACATCTTGATTTGTCTAGTTCTTCATTTGATTTTGGGTGTGTGGTCTAAAAAGGTTACATTAATCCCTCATCTACAGATGACAAAGCTATTTCAAGAAAGACTTGAAATTTATTGTTTTAGAATCATGATTTACCAAAATTTGTTTGTTACTCTTTAGGGCCATAATTTTCTAAGATCTCTGCACATTTCCTGGCTTCAATCATTGAGAGGAAATACAGTAAAACCGAACTTTCTGCCAGAAAAGTTGGGGCCAATTTGGGACATTGACAAAGGATGGTTTCTAGGTAGATATCTTTGTAGGAGATGGCACGAGGTTTCTGAAGTTAAAGCTCAAGAAAACAAACAGTGATTGCTAAGTTTTAAAAGAGTTGAGCATCCTTGAAATAATGCCATGATCTATTCAATCATATGGGCTGCACACATAAATTGAGCCAAAATAATTCTGGTGCCCTGAATCTGTCAGGTTCTTTCTCACTGCTATTTTGAACTTCTTCCCTTCCTTTGGTGCGTCATGCTTTTTCCAGTCACCTCTCCATCTGCTTAGATTAGTTGCTGTTTTGCATTCATGATTTAGCTCAAGACCTGATTTAGCTTAGCCGTCACCAAAATTAAATATGTTAGCCTTTATCAACATATTGCCCTATGCATTTATCACTCATGATTTACACATATGATTATATTATTAGATAGCCAGTTAGACAGAGAAAGAGTTATGACTTTTCATTACCAACTTTGAGTGGTTTTTCTGTCATATAATACTTTTCCCAAAGTAAATGCATAAAAGTTGGAAAGAATGGATGAACATCAGAGGACTGATAAGGCTGTATCATCAATCAAGAGTTCAGTAACTTTAAATGCATCATGGTTAACTGATCTGACTTTAAAATATGTGACTAAATTTCTTTCAAGTTGCTTAGTAGAATCTGTGTTTCTTTATGCTGTGTTCTTCCCTACTTTCTTCAATTATCTTTTATCTATTTATTTGTTTTTGGTCCACACCCAATGAAGTTCAGTGGTCACACCATGCTCGGATATCATTCCCAGCAGTGTTAAAAGGAACATATGGTGCTGGAAATTGGACCTCTCATGAATATCATGCACTCAAACTATTGATTTTTATTGACAATCATATTTATAAAGTACAGATTGAATTTTAATTTTTGAATTAATCCACAAGCATCAATTGCTTTACCTATATAGAGAAAGCATTCATTTTACAAAGCGTTATGACTTAGGCATTTCACTACCTATAGCAAGTCCGGAAGGCTTAGATAAAGCAACGTTTAGGAAAATTTAGAATGAATAAAATTTTGCTGACTCAATTTTTACTCTTTGTAAGTTATTAACACATTACAGACTATTTCAATATAAAGACTCATAAACAGATTTCCAAAGAGATCAACACGTTGCAAAAGATTCTTCAGGACACCTACACATAACTAAGTCATCTGGGGTTCCTGCAGAGGGTGGGTGCCCAGTGCCCACCAAAGCAGAGCCCTGATTATTGAAAGATCCACACTCCACAATTACCACTATGTCCCTGACTAGACTCCAATGCCTCAGGACCACTCTTACCCAGAATTTAATCTGCTAAAAATTCCAGGTATGCTGGTTATGTGACTGAAATCCATGCTTTCATGGAGTGGAGATGGGCTATCTTCCCCCCCATCTCCCTGTTTTTTCCAGAAGCTCCAGCAGTCACACACACACATTCCAAAGCGGCCACCCAGAAAATTAATTAACTCCAGCTGTATCACCCTGTTAAAAATGTTGAACTCCCTGGAGTGACACCTCAAACTCTGCAACACTAATTTACAAGTAGTAGCACACGAGATTGGATGAGATGTGACATAGAAGGCAGACAATATCAGTTAAAGAAATAGAAATGCAGAAGTCTTAAACTGGAACATTTTAGGGAATCCCATTTACAAGGACTTAATGGCACCATAGTGAGATATATTTTCATTAATTTTTTCCAGGGAGACATTTTTTGGTCATTCTATCAAATATGGATAACAAGCAATATAAAATCAATTACTTTGTACCTGATATGGGGAAGCTTAAGGGATGGTTGGGAAAATTGGAGGCAATGGTAGAGGGAAGGTGTAAAGGTAGTTGGATTATTGTTGGAATATTGAATGTCTGTAACAAATCGTCATGAACAGCAGTATTTATATAAAGCAAAAGGGGGAAAATTAACATAGTTAGGCCTTACTGATTCCACATAAAATCTAAAATATATTAACACAGAATTGCTAAAATGTGTTACTCTTGTCAGGCAAGGCATGATCATTGCCATAACAAAGTACAAAATAAAATTTAATTAAGTATACTTTAGAATTCAGAGTTGAAACAGCATATATGTAAATGAGAACAGGTAATTTATTATATTGTATTCAATTAGTTCTTCTTATTACATAGGTCAAAATCTTATAGTAACCATTAACTGGTTCTTACTGATCTATTTCCTGATTATTATATTTGTTATATCTTAAAGTTTTTTTTGGAATAAGCAATATAAATAAATTTGTTTTACTCAAAGGGGGAAGGTTGGGATTGGGAGGGAAAATGGGTATATTGGTGGAGAGAAGCTCATAGTGGTATTATTGGAACACTAAATGCTTAAACAACCATATAAGAAGCAGTTTTAATAATCACAGTGTTTTTAATAACAATGAATTGAAAGATAAAAATTACAGAGCAAATTTCAATATCAAGGCTAATAGAGTCTAATGTTATTTGAAAAGACAAATAAACTTATAATTCATATTATTTTGTATCATTTAATAGTTTACTTATTATGTATATATTGTTAATTAAAATTATTTAATAAATCAGTTATTTAGTAATTACTTTCCTATTTTGTTATAATATGACTTGTGTTAGAATATGGAGCATGTATTGAGAGTTTAGAATATGGAGTATGTATTAAAACTACTTACTATTGTAAGTATAATTTTGAATTATAGAAAAATGGAGCTCTATGTTCTGGAAATACAGTAAAGCAGCACACAGGAAAATCATATTTATAAAATATAGTTTTCAGTTTTTATAAAATACCATCTTTAAAAATATTCATATGAAAAAAAATTTAGGTTATTTTCTAATGATAATTTCAGTGTACATGAAATGAGTTATAACAAGAATAGGAGTGAAACTTAGTACTCATCTTGGTCTACATATAAATCCTAACTGCTTATAACCTAACTCCTTATAATCTTGCTCCTTATAATAAAGGGATGAATGTGCTTGCCTTGCAGACTATTTCTATGCTAAGCACCACAGATGGCTCCCTGAGCACAGGAATGATCCCTGGGCACAGAACCAGGACTAAGCCCTACACATTCTGAGAGTGATTAAAACCCAAATTAAATATATGATGATTGAGAACTCAACACGATGAATGACCTAGCACCTGAGCTGTGCAGGAGGAAGAGAGCAGAGTGGAACACCTTCAAGAGCATTGAAGAAATAGCTAAAAGGACAAAAAAAACTCTGGCTCAGGGCACATCTCTTTGACTCCACCATTCTCCCTGCATTAACATACGCCTCAGAGACCTGGGCCCTACCAAAGCAGGATGAGAATGTTATTCGGGTCTCCCAGAGGGAATCGAAAGAGCTATGCTTGGAATATCATGCCTCACTCAAGTGAGAGAAGGAATCCGGAGTTCCAACCTCCGGCGACAATCGAGAGTCAGGGGCGCTATCTTGTAATGTGACGTGGAGACAACCGCTGGACTAGAGTCATTAACGACTGGATCCCAAGGACATCAAAAGATCACATGGCCACCCACCTACAATATGGTCAAACTTTGTCAAGACCCTGAACAAACTGTGTGAGGCTCTTGATTTCCTGGAGCAAGCAGATGCCATTGGGCTACACTGGCACCTTATAGGGACAAATGGAAACATTATTGGCACCCGCTTGAGCAAATCAGCGAATAATGGGATATCTGTATCACTGTATCACTGTCTTCCCGTTCATCATCGATTTGCTCGAGCGGGCCCCAGTAACATCTCCATATGTCCTGTCTCATGCTAGTAGAGCCCAAGGGCATCTGCTTGCTCCAGGAACATAAAGAGCCTCAATCCATTCGAATGAGGTCTATAATTGTTACTGGTATTTGGCATATATATGAAATACAACACAGGTAGCTTGCCAGGCTCTGCCGTGCAGGTAGCATACTCTTGTAGGCATCTCTAAGTCCAGCATTTATTGATGAACCGCGGCCGCTTGCAGCCGCGGAGCCAGGTGCTGATAGGCTGGTCTGCTGGGTGGAGGTCTGAAGAGAGAGAAGTCCAGATGTGGAAAATGGAGGCCCTCATGGAGTGGGGATCATCTGGCTTGTTGCGTAGGCTCTGTTGGGGTGGTGGGCCAGGGCTAGAACCCACCATCCCTCCCGGGCGCCTCGTGAGTGGCTGGTCACAGGGAGAGCCAGTAGCAGCTCTGCCCCATGACTGCAAGTCTCTGGACCGGCATACCTGAGCCGGATTTAAGAAAGACTGCTGCATGGTGGAACTCGATGAGCGGGCGCTGATAGGCTGGTCTACTGGGTGGGAGACCAGTGAGCAAATACTGATGGGGGTGTAGTTTAGTGATTTTAGAACTTTGTTTAATGGGATATCAAGTGATCATAAAATAAAAAGTAAAGTGAAAGGTTACAAACCACTACTATAAGAAGACAAAAAGGAGAATACAAATTATTTGGTTTATGAAAATTAACATTTGATAATGTTGATGTATTATTATGGTACCAATTTAAATTTTAAAATATTTGCCTATGTCTTTTTTCATTTCATTTTTTTCTATTTCATTTACAGTTGAGAGTGAATTTTTTACTTCAGATATGAAAGAGCACTATGAAAGCAAACTATAATTATACTCATACGTTAAATCATGTTTATGTTACTATATCAAAAAATTTGGATAGAATTCCCAAAGGCCAACATTCTACAGTTCAGCTTTGTGTCATATTCTTTTAGATGGAATGTTTATCTTGACCAAAAAGTTGGATCTGAAATTCTTTCTGGGAGATTAGACTGAAACCAACCTAAATTATGGCATTTAGTTGTTCAGAGAAAGGAAACTGGAAAGCTTCAAAATGCCCATTGCTCCACATAAGAACCAAAATATTGGCCTCTGTATCACAGCGACTTACAAAAATTAACCCCTTTGAGACCAACACTACTGAGGACAGGATTAAAGAAACTAGTTTCACTAAGTCAGGGTTTTAAGGGGCATAGCTTGAGGGAAATGGGAAAAATAGAGTAAATTAGAGAAAGGTAGACTAAGTTTTACATATCTTACAAGGCACAAGGTAAAAAGAAGCAAATATTAATGGAATAAACAGAGGAACATAGCATTGTACACTATTGTTTTGAATTGTTTATTGTTGCACAGGACTGAGTACTTCTGGGATTATTAGTTTATGACTAATAAATATCCTCAAATGGATGCAGAAAGTCAAGTTCCCATGTCCGTAAGTTCTTAAGAGAATAATATGTAAATGTTTAAGGTTTAAAAAAATTTTAATGTATGCATATTTCTTGAAATTTCTTAAAGAATGCAGTGTCCTATCTTGCCATAACAATGTTTCCTACTTTCAATTATTCTCTTCTTTTAATAAGATGCTGTCAAATGCATTGTCTGTGCTCTGCTATTTCTTTAGACCATTTAATACTGCATTTTGAATTCCCTTCACATAAAATGAGTTCTATTTTTGGAGAATTGATGTGTAGACTTTTTAATACATTTTATATGGGTTTTTGTAATTCATTCACTTTTTAGAACTTTGTTTAGTGATTGTATAAAAAAGTAAAAGCCAATTGTGATTCTGTAAACAGGCAAAGCCACTCTTGATTGTATAAGCAGTCCAAAGCTTTTAACATGCACTCTGCAATTAATACAGCTTATTCAATGTTTAAATAAACATGACAGTCTTGTCTAATTTAAACGCATAAAAACAAATTTTATGCATGTTTAAATTTCTTATGAGTAATAGTCTATCCTCTCTAATTTTAGACAGTGTGTTTAATAAAGGACTTCAGAGAGCAAAAAAAAATGTTTAATCTTTATTTTATCATTATGGTTCTCTCAGGATTAGGATTTAGACAAATAAATATTATATTAATCAGTGAGACATTATTCAAATGTGCCTTATTTTTAATAATAAATTCAGGAGAAAAGTGCCATTTTAAAATGCATTTCTGATTGTTTATCTGATTAAGCCATGCTAGTGATATTTAGCAACAGATTTTGTCCAACATTTCTATCTTTCTGCTTGGTGTTAATACTTAGCATACATATTTAAAGACTGAAAACCTTGGATAGTTTGCCCAATTTTGTTGCAATAATAAAATTAATTTTAATGACAGATTGTTTTTAATAAACTCTAAGCTATCATCGCAATGCTGAAGGTACTATTATACAAGTATTTTCATCTACAAATTAATGAATTTTTATTATTATTACTATTTAAAATTTTTATTCATGTTTACATTGCAACTGCATGTTTTCAACACCTTACATTTTGTTTCACTACATCCAGTTTAAAATAACATAACCAATTAATAAAGAAAACACACACAATAAAATACATATGTTATATTAGGGAATGCCACATGTTTTATTGTATAATAAACCATTATTTCTTTCAAATTCTAAAATTATCTAAGTTGGTATTATAAAAGGTAACATTTTGTAAAAAAGAAAAATCAAACTCATTGACTTACATATTTATCACAAATACAATTTTTCTGTTCTCTTGTTTATGTTTTTGGGGCCACATCACGTGTTACTCAGGGGTTATTTTTGGGTCTGCTTTCACGAATAACTCCTAGCAATGCTCAGGTGAAATATGGAATGGTTGTGATTGAATCCTGGTTCGTTGAACACAAAGCCAGCACACTACTCTCTGTACTATCTATCCAGATCAAAAATGCTTTCAACTCCTGTCAGGGAGCCCCTGGGGTCCCCAACAGTATCAGGACAGAAGTTCTCTTCTACCTCTCGAGGCTGCCGGGGATCAGATGAAAACTTAAGAGTCCAGCGCAGTTCCAAAAGGCTTTTACTAGTACGAAAGCTCTACAACCGCAATCCAATATAATGAAATAATTCTATCTCTGGTCAGAACTTAGACCATACATGAGAGCCCAAGTCTCCTACCAAAGAGAATCCCACTATAGAGTCCTACCAAAGAGGGTCCTACCAGAAAAGAGTCTCACCAAAGAAAGGATCTCACCCAAGAGAGAGCCCTGCCAAGAAAAGGGAGAGTACCTCAAGTTAGTCCTTTTAAATACACTGAAGCAATCCCTACTTCAGGGAGGGTCTTGTCAACAAAGAACCCTAAACAACTTCTAGGTAGTAGAAGAGTGTAGAAGGGTGGTGCCACACCCCATTAAGGTATAAACAAAGGAGTATGCCAAGGACTAATCCCTTTTTCAGAGATTATCTCTTATGTAAAACACTGGAGAGACAGTGGGGCTGGTATAAGGTAATACGTCTTTATTTCATGGGCTTCATGTAATCTAGATGGCACCCTCAAGGCCCTTCTTATTATCTGCACCAGGTAATTTTGAGTATTTCAATCTCTGTATACTGGAAATGGTCACACTCGCCTACTTCAGGACAAACTAATATGATCCTTCCTATAATCTTAAATAATAGTCTCAAACGTAGTCAGGGTGATAATCTCCTGGTAAATTCTAACTGTCCCACACTGTGTCCAGTGAGCATAAAGAGCAGCTTTGCCCAATCTAGAAAACATAGAAGTCTTGGTATATATGTATATATATATATATATATATATATATATATATATATATATATATATATATGTCAGAAGTTACTCATTCAAAGTCAAGATGACTTCTGTAACTGCCACACCCCCATCAGTATTTGCACAAAGGAGAGATCTCATTAGTATGACCTCTGACTTAAGAACATGTAAATAGATTAAGCTGTGAGTGGATAAAACAGCAAAACTCCCAAACTAGGCATGTCATCCAATAAATTCCATATACAAAACTTATTTTATGTAAACTATTTTTCCTAAGAGCAGCTTCTAATTATTCACCTATTATTTCCAGTCATTTTAGTATAAATTTAATTGTGCTTTTTAAGCAGTTTTAACATTTTAATAATATTTTTTAAATAAATATAAAAATGTTAAAGAGACATTTTTAAAGACAGTACATAATCTTCAGTTTTGCATCATATAAATCACCATCTGCACACACTGTGTAGAGTGTGAATTAAAATCCAACTCTATCCTTGATACAATTGACTCTTATTTCCACTTTACATAACTTTATACAGAATTTTCTTAAGCTAGATACTGATCTCATACTTATATGTTTAAACAGCACATTATCCTTATAATAATTAATTTAATTATTCCATTATGTAAATAAAAATAATGTACTGCAGCATCTTAAAGGTGAAGCTGAGGGACAGGAACAAAGAGGGCAAAGCAGACTCCAGGACGATCAGCTCCAGCAGCTGGGTACTCCTTCACAGGACAAAGAGGACGAGAGAAATCTTCACCAGGCAAGAGCCCCAGGGCCTCCAAGAGGGCAATGTCCAGAAGGGTGAAGGAGAAAATCTCTTGCTTCAGAAGATTCCTGACAAACTAATGTGGAGATTTCCAAAACTATCTCAATTCCAGCCTCTAACCCAGCCACCCACAATGGGCAGCCCTGCCGTCTCTCTGAACCTGGCTGCAGTGTGGACATTCCTGCGTTTGCTGCTGGTTTGGAATGTGATGCTAGGAACCACTCAGGCCAGGGATCATGGGACTGGTGCAAAGCTGTAGAGGCTCCTGTGCCATTGTGTCTGATTTTCTAGCACTACCAGTTCCTGACCGATGAGGGGCCCCTAACCGATGCACGAGTGGAGGCAAATTTGGAGCAGGCTTCCGGTTTCAGAACTGATGGGCTGTGATGGGTAGGTTCCTCCTCCAGGGCTGAGAACTGTACATATTATAGAAGCTCAGAAGTGTGTCCTGTACATTAATTTGATAGTCGTTTAACATTTATTTGCTGATACTGAATCCATTTATTTGCTGACTTTGAACCACTTTCCCTACTCAAGATTTATCAGTAAACAAATCAGATAAAAGTCTTCATTATCTGTTGCTTTTACTTTATCTTAAAATAATTCTCATTATCTGCTGCTTTTACTTTATCTTAAAATAATTTTCAAAAATGTTCTATTTTTATCCTATTTTGCTTGTTACAAAATTAAAGCAGTTGCCAAAGTTACAAAATTAAATATTACCAGGTCCCAGGCTCAAGCTCAGACAGTCGCCAGCATTTATATTTCTCAAATAAATTGCTAAGGACACAGCTTCTCAGACAACATATGATATTTATTCCCTCACTGTTATTATTTTGCATAAATATTTGCAACAGCAAAACTAAGGTAAATTATGGCAAGATAAGCTCTCAAAGAAATAACATATATTATATGTAAGAAATATAATTTCATAGTTCTTAGATGACAAGGATGTGACTGGTTTGAAATTTCTAATTAAAACATGGTAAATTATTGGTGGAGATATATGGTAAGCTTATTTTTGAGGCATAGTAAAATATCTTTTTATTTGTTCTATTAATGTTACAGCAATCTAACAATATAATTTATCTTTGTAGTTGTAGAAATAAGAAGTCTAAAATGAATCAACATGAATATATCAATTTTAAAACCACAGGGACCAACCCATTTACTTGGTATTTCCAAGTTTATAAATTGCTCTAATAATCTTTGGTTTATAATCATTTAGTTCCATCATAAAAATGGTTCACTCCATCTAATGCTCTGATGTCATTGAAGAATATCGTTTAAGAACATATACCTTCATTGGTGAAATATGGCAAAGAATGGATAAAAATCATATAAAATATTATTAAATGAATAAGAATATAGAAGATGATTCAAATTTTCCAAATAAATTTCAGCTTTAAATATTGTGAATTCACATATCATCACTAATTTGAATTATCATATCATCATTCAAATATTCAATTAAGTAGAATCATAAATTTATGTTCTTTATGCACCTCTATGAAAAATTTGTAAGCAAAACACCAATAAACCAACAAAACAGCATTTGAAAGAATCAGTGAAGTCTGGAATGATAGCACAGTGGGTAGGGAATTTGCCTTGCACATTGCTGACTTGGGTTCAATTTCTGGGATCCCATATGGTCCCTGAGCACGGTTAGGGGGTAATTTCTGAGCAATTCTGTTTGTGACCCCTCCCCAAAAAATATAAATAAGACTTAACCAAGATTTAAAGAGAAATTTATCCTACAAAAATCAACTAATATGCATATATATGTTGAATGGAAACATAAACTAATATTTTAGATGGAGCAGAATAAATATTCAACCTCCATGATGAAGGCACTTAATAATTTAGGAGTATATGGTAGCATAGGTAATTGTATAACAAATATTAGTGGAAAACCTATTGCTAAGAAATTACTAGATGATGAAATTCTAAAAGTGCTGAGTATTGAGAACTTTTCCTTTAGATAAAGATGAGGACTTCTATGTCCATTTATAGCTCTAATCAAAGCAGTTACTAAAGAATAAAAATTCAAAGGCATCTAAATTATAAATGACAAAGTAAACTTATATTTATAGAAGATAATATGAAATAGCAATGTTTGCTGCAACATGACCAGCACTGTAAGCATAATTATAATTTAAAGAATCCACCAAAACAAATGTCCCATGTTTAATGTGTAATCTTTTCACACTAAATGACCAGAATAGAGTATCCACAAGGATGGAAGATTAGTGTTTTCAAAGATTCAAAGTGGTGGAGAAGAATGAGGAGACTCCTCCTTGGGCTTGGAATTTCCCTTAGATGTCTTGAAACATTTCTGGAATTTTTATGATGAAAACAGTAAAACTAAATTGTGTACTTCAAAATGATTTTTTAATGGTCATTATCTAAGATTTTGCCTAAATCACAGATAATAAAAATGCCCTATACTAAACTCTACATCATATAATTCACTCATAACTCTTCAACCAAAGTAACATCTTAGAAAACAAAGGGCCAATATGGCAGAGAAAGGAGTCTGGTAAACTTCATCAAGAAGCAAGAGACGAACAGAGGAGAAAAGAGCTTTCAGAGGTCTTGGAACAATAGCGGGTAGATAGGAGCTTGCCTGCACACAGGTCACCCAGTTTCAGTCCCTGGCATCACATATGGTGCCCAGAGTCTGCAAAACTCCGCCCCACTAGGAATGATGCCTGAGTGCAGAGCCAGGGGTAAGCCCTGATACTGCCAGCTGCCCCCGCCCACACAACACACACACACACACACACACACACACACACACACACACGAAAAGAAAGAAAAGCAATCAGTTTTATAAGAGACCTGCAAATTCCATGAGATTCCAGAACTTCTACATGAGAATAACAAAAGTAAGTGAATTGTTGATTTGAGGCTGCAGGATGGAAAGTTGTAGGAAGTGGGAAGGAGGAAAACAAGCGAAAGGCTATTATATGTGAGTGCACACGCATAATATATATCATATATATACTATAAATTTTCCTTTCCCTTATCGTTTATTTTGACTTGGTTCACTGAACTAGGGCTCATTGTTTCCTAGCCTAATGTTTTTGTTTTGTTTTGGGGCCACATGCATTAGCAATCAGGGCTTACTTCTGGCTCTGTATTTGGGGTTCATTTCTGATGGGGTGCTGCTGAGCTAACCTGAGTCAGTCAATTCAAGTCAAGCACCTTGCCAGCTGTGTAGTCTTCCTGAGCCCTATTGTGCTCATTTTTCAGGATGAGGAAGTGCCAGTGGAGACTTGATCAGAATGTGTAAATATATAGTTTTAGGGAGTCCCGGAGGCAGAGTCCTCTCTACTGGCTTCCTGATCAGATTCTTTACTGCTCCAGTATTAGGGTCCTAAAGCAATAAGCCTCATGGTTCAAGTGATAAATAAACAATAAATAAATTTTGTTCAATATCTGTCTTGGAATGGTGGGCATCCCAACAAAATCTGGGAGCAGGTTAGGAGATCCCCTTCTGTCCCCAGGGATCAGTGGCCACCAGATGGAGAAAAATGGGAGAATCCAGCAAAATCTCAAAGGGTTTTACTCTCACAGTTTCTGATATACCATCCAACAACAGGAAAAACGCAGGACTTATTTTCCTAGCTGGCCACGTGTAGGTTTAGAATCCCTAGGTCAAAATGGCCACTACCATATGCTAAGGCCTAAAAGGGAAGAGAGAACAGAGAGGTGGTGAGCAGAGGAGAAGTTTTAAAAGGCAAAGAGGTCTTTTCAGTTCAGATCATCCCACACCAGTGGAAAGCAGTTAAGGTTAAACCTCCCTCAGGTATTTTATTCCTCACCTAGTTCCACTGAAATATTAATGTCACTGTAGTCAAGGCTGCAGGCCCCACACTTGGTTCCCCCTTACCAGACCCTATGGGATGATGGGGAGGGGCATCTGAGATGAACTATCTCAGAATACAAAGGCATGCACCTGTGCCAATGGATAATTTGCAGCCAGGTGTGTATTTCTCCCAGCCTTCACAAGATTCCTCATCTTTACTTCATAGTTGTTTTGTATATTAGGCTTTAGACTTATTAGAAAGTCATGCTTCCTTGCTCAGGGGCAAACAGCATTTCTCTCTGGTCTAATTACTTAGAGATCCAAAGTAGCGGGTAAATATACTGGTAAGATCTAGCTAGTCCCGATGATTCTGGTAGCATGAGAAAATATTTATACCAGCTAACATAGAATACATGGTAAGATATACTGGCACATTCAAACTGTCTTCCAGCCCTTCATCTACAGGGGGGCCCATAGGAGGCAAGGCCAGGCAAGATGCAGAGCTCTGGGCAGCAGTGCACTGCAACAAATATCAATTATTTGCCTTCTGCTTTGCACAACATGGTGAAGACTATTGTTCTGGTCATATTTCCTAATGGAAATATGGAGGCACCCTGTTCTAAAGGTTATACATCCTACTTCTCTCCTATATCTCCTACATCTAAATCCTCTGCTCTGTAGTCTGGTTATTTATGTGGACGGCCTTTTCTTGTTTCCTGATGAATGCTTGCAGAGCTATAAACTTCCCTCTTAACATGGCTTTTTCGTGTCCCACAAGTTCTTATAGTTGGTGTCTTCATTTTCATTTTTTGTTTCCAGAAATCTTTGGATTTCTGTTTGATTTCTTCTATGACCCATTTGTTGTTCAGGAGTAGGCTGTTCAGTTTTCCAGGTGTTTGGTTTGACTCCCTCGTTGGGTGCATATATTTTTAGTAGTGTAATTTCTTCCTGTTGTATATACCCCTTAAGTAATAAGAAATGGCCTTCGTTGTCCCTTCTAACCTTTTCAGCCTGAAGTCTATATTATCCGATACTAATATGGCCACCCAGCCATATCGAGATAAACAACTCCTTCTTTTTGGAAGAGTTGTTTGCATGGAGAATGGTCTTCCAACCTTTGACTTTGTGTCTGTGTTTGTTCTGATTTCAGATGCGTTTCTTGTAGACAGCAGAATGTTGGGTTCAATTTTTTTAATCCATTTTGTTACTCTGTGTCTCTTAATTGGTGCATTTAGGCGATTGATATTCAGAGAGAGATTATTGTCATCGGATTTTGTGTCATCTTTCTGTTTGTGCTTGTTATGCTTATGGGTTTTGTGTATTACAGTAGACCCTTCAGTCCTTCTTTTAAAGTTGAAAAACCATGAATGCATTTCTATGTGAACAAGTAGGAACAAAAATAGTTTGAACCATGCAGTGGAAAAGAGACAGCTTAGGGGAAAAAAATAAAAAATAGAAATGAATAACAAGAAAGGGTCCACATAAATAACCAGACTACACAGCTGAAGACATTAGGAAAAGACCAACAAAGGAGCCCAACCCAGGCAGAAAAAAGGAAATAATAAAACTTAGAGAGAGGAAATCAATGAGTTGGAAACAAAAAAAAAAATCAAAAGATTAATGAAACCAAGAGCTGGTTTTTTTGAAAAAAAATAAACAAGATTGACAAACCATTGGCAAGACTTGTAAGGACAGGAAAGAGAGAACCCAAATAAACAGAATCAGAATTAAAAGGGTGACATCACAACAGAAACCACAGAAATCCAAAAGATCATCAGAGATTACTTTGAGAGCCTGTATGCCGTGAAACATGAGAATCTAGAAGAAATGGATCAATTCCTGAAGTCCTATAACCTCCCACGGCTGAAACAAGAAGACCTCCAATACCTGAATAAGCCTATCACCATTGAGGAAATAGAAACAGTAATTAAAAGTCTTCCCAAACACAAAAGCCCAGGTCCAGAGCGGATTCCCTAGTGAACTCTACCAAACCTTTAAGGAGGGACCTACTGCCAGTCCTTTTCAAGCTCTTCCAGGAAATAGAAGAAACAGAAACACTCCCCAAACAGCTTCTACGAGGCACATATCACCCTGATACCCAAAGCAGGGAGACAACACAAAGAAAGAAAACTACAGACCAATATCCCGATGAACACGGATGCTAAGATCTTCAACAAAATACTAGCAAACAGAATCCAAAAAGACTCATCAAGAAGATTATACATCATGACCAAGTAGGATTCATCCCGGGGAATGCAAGGATGGTTCAACATTTGCAAGTCAAACATAATACATCATATCAATAAAAAAAAAAATAAAAACCATATGATCCTATCAATAGGCGCAGAAAGCATTTGACAAGATCCAGCACCCGTTCATGATTAAAACCCTCCAGAAAATGGGAATTGAAGGGGCTTTCCTCAAGATAGTTACAGCCATCTACCAAAAGCCCACAGCAAGCATCATTCTAAATGGGGGAAAATTTGAAAGCCTTCCCCCTGAGATCAGGGACAAGACAAGGTTGCCCACTCTCACCTCTTTTATTCAATATAGTACTGGAAGTACTTGCCATAGCAATCAGAGAAGAAAAAGGACATCAAGGGCATCCAGATAGGCAAGGAAGAAGTCAAGCTATCATTATTTGCAGATGACATGATATTATACCTAGAGAACCCTAAACTCTCTACCAAAAAACTCCTAGAAACAATAGGCGCATATAGTAGAGTGGCAGGATACAAAATCAACACCCAAAAGTCGGTGGCTTTCCTATATACAAATAACGAAAGAGAAGAAAGGGATATTAAGGAAACAATTCCATTCACAATTGTGCCACAGAAAATCAAATACCTAGGAATCAACTTACCCAAGTGTGTAAAGGACCTGTACAAAGAAAACTACAAGACACTGCTCCAAGAGATAAAAGAGGACACAAGGAAATGGAAACATATTCCCTGCTCATGGATGGGGGAGAATCAACATTGTCAAAATGGTAATACTCCTAGAGCTCTGTACAGATTCAATGCAGTCCCTTATAAGGATACCCATGACATTCTTCAAAGAAATTGACCAAACGCTCCTGAAATTTGTATGGAACAATAAACCCCAAGGATAGCTAAAGCAATCCTCGGGAAAAAGAAGATGGGAGGCATCACCTTTCCCAACTTCAAACTGTACTACAAGGCAGTAGTAATTAAAACAGCATGGTATTGGAATAAAAACAGACCTGTGGACCTATGGAATAGAATTGAGTATCCTGGCACCCAACCTCAAACACATGATCATTTAATCTTTGATAAAGGTGCAACGAGTCTAAAATGGAGTAAGGAAAGCCTCTTCAACAAGTGGTGTTGGGGAAAACTGGGCAGCGACATGTAAAAAAATGAATTTGGACCTGTGTCTAACACCATGCACAAAAATCAGATCAAAATGGATTAAAGATCTCAATATCAGACTTGAATCCATAAAAGTACATTAGAAGAAAATATAGGAAAAACCCTCCCACGACATTGAAGCTAAAGGCATCTTCAAAGGTGAAACATCACTAACAAAGCAACTAGAAGAAAAGATAAACATATGGGACTACATGAAACTAAAAAGCTTCTGCACCTCAAAAGAAACAGTGACTAAGATACAAAAAGCAGTCCACAGAATGGGAAAGAGTATTCACCCAATACCCATCTGATAAGGGGTTAATATCCAGGATATATCAGGCACTGGTAGGAACTTTACAAGAAGAAAACAAACAACCCCATCAAAAAATGGGGAGAAGAAATGAACAGAAACTTCAGCAAGGAAGAAATTTGAATGGCCAAAAAACATATGAAAAAATGCTCATCATCACTAATCATCAGAGAGATGCAAATCAAAACAACAATGAGATACCACTTTACACCACAGAGACTGGCACATATTCAAAAAGCAAGAACAACAAGTGCTGGCGTGGATGTGGGGGAAAAGGGGACACTCATCCATTGTTGGTGGGAATGCCGGCTGGTACAGCCTTTCTGGAAAACAATATGGACATTCCTCCAAAGACTAGAAATTGAACTCCCATTTGACCCAGCCATACCACTCCTGGGAATCTACTCTGGGAAACCAAAAAATACAGCGGGAAACACCATCCCTACTTTTATGTTCATAGCAGCATTATTCACAACAGCCAGAATCTGGGAAGCAACCAGAGTGCCCGAAAATGGATGACTGGATAAAAAAGCTTTGGTACATCTACGCAATGGAATACTATGCAGCTGTTAGGAAAAATGAAGTTATAAAATTTGCCTATAAATGGATGGACATGGAGAAGATTATGTTGAGCGAAATTAGCCAGAAGGAGAGAGACAGATACAGAATGACTGCATTTATCTGCATAACATAAATATATATGTACATATTATGATACCAATATCTAAGGTCAAGTGAAACATATATCAGGAGGTCTTGTCAAAGGTGGAAATTATCACAAACGTGTGGGAGTCAGAGGCTAGGTAAGACAGAAAATGGAACAGGGTACTAACAATTGTCGAGGGTACTAATGCCAACCTAGAACTGAGCATTAAATAGAGGCAAAAAGATACACATGACAGCCCTTTTAATGTATGTTCTGTAATCCATAGTCTGGAGGGGAAGAAAAAGAAAGAGAGAGAAAGGGAAAGAAATAAAGGACCTGCCATGGAGGAGGGCTGGGGGAGGGGGAGGGAACCGGCGACGTTGGTGGTGGGAGATGGGCACTGGTGGCGGGATGGGTGCTGGAACACTGTATGACCAAAACCCAAATATGAGCTTTTTAATTGTATATCTTTATAATTGTAAAAAAAAAAAAATTAAAAAAAATAAAAAAAAAATAAAAATAAAAAAACAAACCAAAAAACAAATAATTGTTGGAAGTGCTAATACCAACCTAGAACTGAGTATTAAATACAGGAAAAAATATACACATGACAACCTTTTAATGTATGTATTGTAATCTACAATGTCGAAGGAAAGGAAGAGAGAGAGAGAGAGAGAGAGAGAGAGAGGAGAGAGAGAGAGAGAGAGAGAGAGAGAGAGGGGGAAGGCTCGTCATAGAGGCAGGCTATGGGAGTCGGGGGGGGAATCGGGGCCATTGGTGGTGGGAAATGGGCACTGGTGGAGGGATGGGTGCTGGAACACTGTATGACGGAAACCCAAATATGAGCATCTTATGAACATCTTTGTAATTGTGTATCTCACGGTGGTATTATAAAATATTTTTAAGAAAAGAAAAAAAAAGAAATGCATTCATGGTTTTTTCACATATTGTAAATCGGTGCTCACTATTTCATAAAATAAATTCCTTTCAATTACGTACCTTATATTCCTCAGCATTTTTAGCCGTATCTCCTGCATGGTATTCCAGTGTAAATCCATCTTTTTATGTTCCAACACTCACAATGCTTTGGCTGCCTTGTTCCCTACCAACAAAACAAGTAGACATTTGACTCTCTTCATATATGGCCAGCAAAGGGCATGGCGAGCATTGCCTAAGGACATACACTATGAAAAAGAACAGCATGGGCATAGGATCTGTATAAATTCCATTGAATATTGTTCACTGTTGCCAGATAATTTTGCAAATTGGACTCAATAGTATCCATTTGTGCCAGTTGAGCATAGGGGTTCTGCTAGGCTCGTATCCCTTTCCGAACTGGGCTACTTTTTGTTGCTCTAGCAATCACAGAATGAGTTTATGGCTGTAATACTTTGAAATGCTCTTATTTCTTGAGTGCAATAATCTCTTCACTAATTTTATTTATCCTACATCTCCTATTCTGAATAAAACCTGTTAGTATATTTTTCTGTTTCTTTGAATTATTATATATGAGTGCATCTGAGTATTTAGGAGGGTTTAGAAATAGAGCGAGAAATTGTGGATGTTATTTATATTTTCCAGAAACTATTAGCATCACGTTATGTTAGGTTTCATAAATAAATCTAGCTAGGTACATGCTGCATGGTGTTTAGGCACAACAGAAAAATTGTAAACACAGCTAACTCATAGCATCAGATGGCAGTGTGTTTTATCATGCTTTATGAGTGTCAGAGATATATCACTGCACCCTATGTTGGTCAAGGATAGAGCTCAGATAAAGTCCACAACTAAATCAAATGAAAAAAAGTTGAAAATATAGCAATGCAAAACCCTAAAGAAAAATACTGCACTTATATTCTGCTTTCCACTTTGCTTATTTCTACTGAAATTGATCATAGTAGTTTAATTATACTTAATAGCTTTTATGACTCTATACTTAACGCAGACCAAAATTTTGCCACATTTTCAGTATATACACAGATAATATTAAAATATTTTAGAAATATACTATTAGTTTTTCAAAATATGTATATGTATACATATATGTATATGTTATATTATGTTCACACATGTGCTTTCATGTTTTTGCATATAGATACGCATCTGCCTGGATACACATACAGTGGGTTAGGCAGATAACCACTGTCATTTGTTGCTCACTCCACTCCCCCCTGCCCTTTGGTAATTTTGGCAAATTCCTTAGAACATGAAAATCCATGCCAGCAATAGTTTAAAATCTTTCAATTGAGTTTTAGACATTAGAAGGACTAATAATATACTTTATTTTCATTCTTTGTGATATCATAGTATAATTTATAGCCTATTGTATATCTACTTTTTATGCAGTTCTGCTCAGAGGCCACACACCATGGTGCTGAAGCTGATACAGCTTGTGCCTGGGGCCCAGGGTGAGAGGGTGGGGAAAGATACAATATAACACTGTATATATAATACAATACCCCCAAGCCCACTTGTTTCATGTACCTTCTTTATTTTTAAATACTATTACTCCTAAATAGCCATACCTTTATTTTCAGCTTCAAATTAACTCATTTGAGTCAAATACTTGAACTGATTCTTATATATTTATTGTGTTTATTCAACCTGCAAGCTTTAAGCCAGGAATCTTTTCTGTTTTTCCTGTTGCATATTTTCAAAGCTCTGGCTTTTGCTTACTCTGCCAAATATTTTTGAGCACAAGGAATGTACAATGTAACACATGTGCGTAACATTGATTAAATATCGGAAACTTTACTATATATTGTATGATTTAAGCCTTTGAAAGTCTTACAACAATGCCTCATAGCATCTGCTGATTATTTTCTACATTGAATAAATAAGATTTAACACTTAACATGTCAGTAAATCCTTAAATGTTGATTCTTGTTTATCCTCTGTTAAATAAAAGCACCTATGTTCAGCGTGATATTCAAAGGTTATCCATAAGGTGTTTATGTCAAAAACTACCAACACCAACAGTCTGAATTGGACTCTTTTCACAAACTAAACCAGCAGATGGCACCATCACTTAGCAAAAACAAAAGCTGAACAATTTTTAGGCCTTTTGCAAAATAATGATGTGATCTTTAGAAATTCCCTAGTGCTATGAGCTGACAAAGACCTTGCTTAGCCACAATCAGTCATTATCCATTGGTAGATTAAAATGGTTAGATATACTTGATTGCATCAAGCTCAGGAAAAGGTTTGACATAATTTTATATTTGTTCATTTATAGTTTGGTTTGTTGCTACATTTTGTGTCTTATTTCATAAATATGTAATTTGAGAATAACATTAGGAAGTTTTTATAAACATTTTGATGATGTAAGTGACCACACTTAAAATAATAGTGTCAAATTTAGAAAATATTATTTGATATAATTATTGATGTTGAATAATTCTGCACTAGACCTTGAAAAGCAAGCAGCTTTTGCCGACGATGCAGAAGTAAGTTTTTCAGCTTTGTGTGAATGTGTTCTCTTGTTTTGTTCAGAGAGAGCATATTTGCCTTGTCTAGTGAATGTGTTTATCTTTATTGACACTGTAGTTCATGAGATGAAGTAAGATTTACATTGAGAGTAAACTAACATAGGTGACTTTTTAATGAGCACTAAGTAAGACCCACAGTCCTGCGTTATGCGTGTGTCTCTCAGAGTTATATTAACTACCATGAAATAACATCTGAGAATGCTCAATAGAAATTGGTAGACCCTAATAACATATTTAGAATTGAGCATAGACATGGTTATAAGCAGTGAATTAGGGTAGGTGATTGCTCTTATGTATTTAGATCATTTGTTCTATTATTTCCAATATTCTTTTTGCTTGGGGTTTGGTGGGGGGGCACCCCTGGGAGTGCTCACGAGACCAAGCAAAGGCTCTGTGCAGAAATTGTTCCCAATTCTCCAACTGGTGCCTGAGACTTAATTGTTATCAGAGATAGGCAAGGCAAGAGCCTTAAATTCTGCCTCTAGTCCTTCTCTTGTACTCTTAAAGAAAACCTTCATTGTAACTGGACCTTCTTAACTTTAGTCTCTTATCCCTCTTAAGGAAGTGCAAGCATAATATTTGTGTGAAAACATGTCATGGACTGAAAGCAATGTAAATTGTAAATATATAAATATAGATACAGAAATGGGAATATAAAACCATGATGATCCGTATCGAAAGATACCTAACTAGTGAGTCTGCTGCTTACAGAAACCTGAATCGAGTGGGGCTCCAGGCGCATCCATTGGAGTAAATGAGATGTTCTAAATTCTGTAGAACGGAACTGCCGTGTCACACAAGTATCCAGAGAAAACAGGTGGTGATTTCAGATTTCCCAGGTGAGGGATTACAATCAAGTTGCAATTGCAGGCTCTCCTGCGGAAGAGGAAATATGAATTGTTCTTCACAGTTGTGCTCTGCTGGTGTTCTGTTAGCCGCACACTGCCTTTTCAAGTGACATCTCCTTTACTGGCAGATAAATTCATCCCTATGCCAAGGGCATTTGTAATTGTCAGAGTCTTTCCTTTTTTTTTGACTGAGGTGAATCAGCTGTTTAACAAAACAGTGAGAAAAACTCACTCATTTCTCCTTCCTTCTCTAAGCAAAGCTTCTTTTTATGCTCTGCAAAATAGCCCATGCTAATCAAATCCAAACAATGCATAATAGACGAGTGAAAGCAAAAAATATATTTATTCGAAGTACAAAGCATTTGAGCAGCCTGTGATTTAATCTTTGCTATTTGGTTTTTCTTATCATGTGATTGACAGGGAGGCAGGCAAAATTCATTTTTCTGATTAATACGTGGTCATGCACTTTGGTTTCCTTCGCAGGAAGGTTGCTATGCCTGGGTGGTGCCATCAAGGAAAAGACAAGTTCTCATAAAGGAAAATGCCAAATTTATTCAAGTTCATAAAAACTGGCTGAGGTTTTAAACTTTAATGAAATCATCAGGAGTTTTGGAGCCAAAGCATCCAGGAATAGGCTTTAGGTACAGTTTATGTCTGCTAGGTGGGAACTCTTACCAAGTAATGTTGTTTTGTGGCCTCAAATAATTTATCACCCATTCAAGTGGCCAAGTTAGTTTTGAAAAAACAATAGCTAGCAAAATTAACTGTATATATATATATGTATATATATACATATATACATATATATTTGCCATTATTTTCTTCTTGTAGTAATATGATGATCTATTTCTAATAATTAAGAGCTGTTTGGTTTCGAATTTCTCGAATATGTAATTTTTTACTCATTTTCTCTTCACTATCCTCCCGTTGATCATCTATTTGCTCGAGCGGGCACCAGTAATATTTCCATATGTCCTGTCTCATGCTAGTAGAACCCAAGGGCATCTGCTCGCTCCAGGCACATAAAGAGCCTCAAACCATTATATTAGGTCATGGGAATGAAATAATATAATTGTTACCCGAATGGGTTCATTTTTATTGCTTAGTCCCCACCTAACCTGGGGGAAGCCATTCTCCTGCGTGTAGGCTCATGGTGTTGCCATCTGGTGGTGCTGGGGGGTATGTCCTGCCAGCCATTGAACTGAGCCTGGTGGGGCACAGCATTTGGAGTGCCCTAGGGGCAGGGGTGGGTGGAGGGTGTCTCAATCCTCAGCTCCAGCAGACTTAGATTAGATAAGATGAAATCAGAGCAGATTTATTTTGGGGCCTCCCAACCAGTGCTCATGGGATCAAGGGGCCACTCCCAGTGGTTCTTGGCCAGCAGAGCTGGTAGTTCACTCCAGGACCCGAGGCTGTGGTGGTGTGGGAGTCTGTGCTCAGGGGAGGCCACCAGGGCCACACCCAGTGCTAGGACTTGAACCCCGTCCTGTGTGTATCAGGCCTGCTGCTAATCCCTGTTCTGCCTCCCAAGACCTTCCACTACTTAACCACAGAACTTTGGCGTGTGTGTATGTGACCTGTGTGGGCCTCAGTGACCATGATGTGACGTGTCGAAGAGCAGGCCCCAGTTCAGGTCGCTGTGAGCTCAGGGAGGGAGGGGGAGCGAGCAGGCTGGTCTGGCTCCTGACCCTTGGAATATCCTATTCGCCAGGCACTGCCTGAGGCCCGATGCAGCCAGGAGCGCCCTCCCAGCACCCTCCATCACTGCCCCATTCCATCTCTAGTAGACTTCCACTAAGGAGCCTTGGGACTCCGCTCTAAATCCAGGAAGGCTTTCTGGAAGAGAAGGCCTTGTCAGTACAGTTGACCAGGAATATTCACCAACATCTTCCCACAGCGGAGGGTGATGGGTAAGCAGGGATGTGGGGGGAGCCCCAGCACATGGCAAAGACTGAGCCACTTCCGCAGGAGGCATCACATGGCGGCACTCAGGGTGCAGTCCTGTCTCTGCACTCACAGGTCATTCTTCCCAGTGTTGGAGACCCTGGGATGCTGAGGAGCGAATGCAGGTCAGCCATGTGCAAGGCAAGCGCCCTCCCTCCTGTCCTATTGCTCCGGCTCTCTGGTGAGGTCTGTTTGCTCTGAATTTTCTCTTTAGCTTATGGGGATAAAACAAAAAGCATAACCTTGCAAAGTATCGTCCAAGAAACAGCACCTGCACTCTGGGTCGGCCTCCACAAGCCCAAAGGGAGGGAGCTCAGGGATGCTGGTGTCTGTTTCTGGCCTTAGATGAGGGTGGGTGGAATCAATCTTCTCCCAGGTTCCTTCTAGCCTGAGATACTCAGGGCCAGGGCAAGGCTGGGCTGGGGTGTGTGCCCCCCAACCAGGAGGTGAATTCTCTTAAATCGATGGCAAGGACTCTGAAGTTCCAAGATCAACAAACTCCAGGTTCTTGTACTGGGGGTTTCATGTGTGATTTCAGAAAAGTCGACATATCACAGAGACCCAGAGAGGTGTTTTCAATGACTTGAGGTCACACAGCCTGTGAAACTCTTTTTTGTGTTTGTGGGGTTAGGCGACGGGGAACAGGGCTCAGGGCTTAATCCTGACTCTTCAATCAGTCATCATTCCTGGCAGTGCTCCAGGGACCTGAGGGGATGCTGGGACTCGAACCCAGATTGTCTGAGTGCAAGGCCTCCCCGGCCCCCGGCCTCATTTTCTCTTTGAAAAATATTTCTTTTGGGCTGGAGTGATAGTACAGTAGGTAGGGTGTTTGCCTTGCTTGCTGCTGACCAGGGTTTGATCTCCAACATCGCATATGGCCCCTCAAGCACCACCAGGTGTAATTCCTATGCACAGATTTAGGAGCTAAACCCTGAGCATCACTAGGTATGACCAAACAAATGGAAGGAAGGAAGGAAGGAAGGGAGGGAGGGAGGAGGGAGAGAGAGAGAGAGAGAGAGAGAGAGAGAGAGAGAGAGAGAGAGAGAAAGAAAGAAAAGAAAGAAAGAAAGAAAGAAAGAAAGAAAGAAAGAAAGAAAGAAAGAAAGAAAGAAAGAAAGAAAGAAAGAAAGAAAGAAAGAAAGAAAGAAAGAGAGAAAGAAAGAAAGAAAGAGAGAAAGAAAGAAAGAAAGAAAAGAAAGAAAGAAAGAAAGAAAGAAAGAAAGAAAGAAAAAGAAAGAAAGAGAAGAAAGAAAAGAGAGAGAGAGAAAGAAAGAAAGAAAGAAAGAAGAAAAAAGAGAGAAAGAAAGAAAAGAGAGAGAAGAGAGAGAGAAAGAAAGAAAGAAAGAAAGAAAAAAGAAAGAAAGAAAGAAAGAAAGAAAGAAAGAGAGAGAGAGAGAGAGAAAAGAAAGAAAAAGGAAAGAAAGAAAGAAAGAAAGAAAGAAAGAAAGAAAGAAAGAAAAAGAAAGAAAGAAAGAAAGAAAAGAAAGAAAAGAAAGAAAAAAGAAAGAAAGATGGAATCGTTTCTTTACTTTTTACTTCAAGGGATATGGTAAGCATTAGCTATGCTGCCGCATTGAAAGTTCATGACACATACAATATGAATTCATTTAATAATTGCAATGTTTATACTTTCACAAGTATATGTTGCAAAGCTGTAAAACAGAAAATCATCATAAGAACAGGTCTTTCACATAAATTAAAATAATTTCATGATTTTGATTTTATCTTACATTCAATTTCCTTCTTCCTCTTAATGACTTTTTTAGAGGAAAACAGGGGCTATCTAAAGAGGGACAATTTCTTTATCTTGTTAGGTTTTCTCTCTTAAAGTCACTCTTGCCTTTTTAAAACATAATACAATCAGACGATCTCTCTATAAACCATTGCTAAGATGTCATTATAAACAGGATTTTTTTTAAAAATATAGTTAGTAAATTTAGCAACAGACAATTAACATTCTATCACTTGATCACTTGAATCCTGTTGTTCATCGATTTGCTTGAGCGGGAGCCAGTAACATTTTCATTGGACCCTATCACGTGCCAATGTAGCCCAATGGCATCTGGTTGATTCAGGAATATGAAGAGCATTCTATTCTCCAGTGGCATTAAATAACATACTTAACATGGTTTGTCTATAAATATAATGACTGGAGGTTGGAGCAGTAGTACAATGGTAGGGTGTTTGCTTGCTGACACAGGTTCTATTCCGGCATCCCATATGGTCCCACCCAACCATTGCCAGGGAGTAATTCCTGAGTGCAGAGTAGGAGTAATCCCTGAACATCACTGGATGTGACCCAAAAAGCCAAATAAAATAAAATAATTAACTATTAATATACATGATTTGGATTTGAAAGTATTTCAGTTGTCAATGTATTATTACTAAGATGGATTGGACGGATCGGTTGAACATAGCTCTCAGTGAGGGCTGACTATATTTTACACTTACTAGGTTCATGCAGTGTTTGGTAAATTTCAAAGTCCATTTAAAAAGATCATATTTTACTTCTCTCTCTCTTTTACTTTTATATTGATTAAGGTTATGTGACTTATACTAATATTAATGACAATTTCCCATGCACATAATTCCAACACCACAAAGTGAGAATCAGGGTTAATTTAGGTCGTGAACATGTGAATTGATTGCCCTAGAATGAATAATTTGAACTAATCAATCAAATATTAAATTAAAATAAAATAAATCTGAAGCAAAATTATAAAGTAATTTTCAAATTTGAAAAATCAATGTTAATATACAATGGCTAGATTCTAATACTAATTTTAGCATTTTAACTAATGATATAGCAATATCTCTTTGTAAAATAAATTATGGATTAGTGAAAATTGAATGACCTGGGTTCTCATAAGTAGTATTTATTCAGCATTAAAAGTTTGAATTCTAACACAAATTTGGTTTTTGTTATTTATTCTGGCATGGCAGAGCCTGGAAAGCTACCTGTGTTGTATTTGATATGCCAAATACCAATAACAATTTTAGACCTCATTCCCATGACCTGATGGAATGGTTTGAGGCTCTTTATGTTCCTGGAGCAAGCAGGTGCCCTTGGTTCTACTAGCATGAGACAAGACATATGGAGATGTTACTGGTGCCCTTTCGAGCCAATCGATGATGAATGGGAAGACAGTGTTTCAGTGTTTTATTTATTTTGGGACTACTTTATATTTTTCTATATTTAAATTTATTTTTTTATTATACCACCTTGAAATACACAGTTATAAAGATGTTCATGATAGGGTTTTAGTCATACAGTGTTCCAGCACCTGTCCTTCCACCAGTGGTCTAGTCCCACCAACAATGTCCCCGCATTCTCTCCCCCCTCTCCCAGACTGCTTCTATATCAAGCACTTTTTCCCTCTCTATCTCTCTGTCTCTGTCTCTCTCTCCTCTCTCTCTCTCTCTCTCTCTCTCTCTCTCTCTCTCTTTCTAGCCCCTTCTCTTACACATTGTGGCTTTCCCATTTGGGGATTCTCATGTAAATCTCTTTGTCTATATTCAATGCTCAGTTCTAGTGTGGTGTTATTGAGACTACTATTTATAACTAAAAAAAATCAAGCAAAGGTGCACATTTGGTAGATTAAGATTCAGATACTTTCAGGTCTTCTTTTAGAAAAATATCTAAAAATAGGAAATTTTGGGGTTGAAAGCTTACCAATCAACCCCAAATGAATGAAAATTACAAAATAGTTATATGACTAGGGAAAGTTCTGTAGAAAAGAGAACACAACAAAGAAAGAATACTTCCCCAAAAGAAAACTTGGAGTTAATGGGAATATAAACAAAGTTAAAAGCAATTCTAATTCCTATTGATGACAATTTGTTTTTTTTTTCTTTCCTCTGTCTTGTTCTCTCCTTCACTTCACTCTTCTTTTCCTATTGCTTTAGTTTTTCTTTAATTAGTTTTTTCAGACACTTTTATAACCTTGCAAATTCTCCACAACTCTATTTACTATTAAATGCTCTCTGTTAAATGCACAAATCAATAGTTAGATGAAACTAAGTAGTTATTTTATTGGGTTTACATTTCTGTAGAGGTTCAGGAAATTATGTGCTTGTAATATTGAAGTTTAATTGATCTAGATGAATATATTTTAAAAATATTAATGAATTTATTTATCCTTTATAGATAATCTCTAAATGCTGGATTTAGAGGTGACGACAAGAGTATGCCATCCACATGGCAGAGCCTGGCAAGGCTCCGTGTCGTATTTGATATGCCAAATACCAATAACAATTATTTTGGTATTTGGTATTTGATATGCCAAATACCAGTAACTATTATAGACCTCATTCCCATGACCTGAATGAATGGTTTGAGGCTCTTTATGTTCCTGGAGCAAGCAGATGCCCTTGGGCTCTACTAGCATGAGACAGGACATATGGAGATGTTACTGGTGCCTGCTCGAGCAAATTGATGATGAACGGGAAGACAGTGATACAGTGATATATTTTTCTAATTCTCTCCTTTCCCTTACCCCTATTGCTTAGTTTCTTCTTTATTCCTTAGTTCAAGAGATGGTCCATAAAAATTTGATTAGAGGTAGACCCCAAAGTTACTTAACCCACTTTGATACACACACAGTAAGTTATGTAAATTCTCTATGCATATATTAATGTATTTATCTGTAATTAAGCAAATGGGATTGGAATAATCTGTTACAAAAAAATTTCACGGAACACATTTATGAAAAACATTATGATGGCTAGACCATTTATCACAAATACAAATTCCAATAATTTATCAAAAAATATGGTTATAGAAAGTTTGGATGTGATTCATTCTCTGTTATACATTATGCACCAAAACAAAAAAAATAGAGTAAAACAAATGTTTTGCATTTTGGTTGCAATAATATAGACAATCAAGTATTCCGACACTTGCTTGTACATTTTTAATTTAAATAAAGTAAAATAATACTGAATTGATATTGTCAAGCATTTATCAATAAGTGATGCAGTATGTCAATAAAGTCAGTATTTTCAAGTTAGATTGTATCAAATTTCATATGGTTATATGGTCTGATCACAAATTTATAAATTTTTAGGATTTATTATTTGTCATTTTCATATGTTATAAAAATATAGTCAAAATCAATCAATCAATCAATAAAAATAAAAATCCCATAAATTTTTAGGATTTATTATTTGTCATTTATGATTATATGTTATAAAAATACAGTCCTTATCATATATCATCTAATTTTATTTGAATTAAAAATTTCAAGGCAGTATACTCTATTTATGGATCTGGGGATATTGTATAGTTGACTGGCCACTGGCCTGCACATGGTAGACACAAATTCAATCCAATGCACCCCAAAATAGTCTCCCCAAGTGCCAACAGGGAGTAATCATTGAGACAAAGCCCAGATCACTGCTGAGTGTGGCTCTCAAATCAAGGGAAATAAAAACATTGTCATTAAAAGCCTATTGCTTTAACTATTTGCCTATTGTTATCAACTTGATCACTTTATCACTTGAATCCTGTTATTCATCGATTTGCTCTGTCGGGAGCCAGTAACATTTCCATTGGACCCTATCACGTGCCAATGCAGCCCAATGGCATCTGGTTGATTCAGGAATATGAAGAGCCTCAAACCGTTCCTTCAGGGTCTTTAAGGAAGTCTGACCATCTTGTAGGTGGACGGCCACATGATCTTTGACATCCCGTGGGATCCAGTTGGTAATGGCTCTAGTCCAGCGGTTGTCTCAAATCGCATTACATGTCCAGCCCATCTGATTTTCGCCGATGCCTTGGCAAATGAGACAGCGTCCCTGATTCTGGAAAGCGACGGAGGTCAGAACTCTGGATTCCTTCTCTCACTTGAGTGAGACGTGATATTCAAGCATAGCTCTTTCGATTCCTCTCTGGGAGACCCGAATAGCATTCTCATCCTGCTTTTCGTATGGCCCAGGTCTCTGAGGGGTATGTTAATGCAGGGAGAATGGTGGAGTCAAAGAGATGTGCCTGGAGCAGGAGGGTTCCTTTCCTTTTAGCTATTTCTTGATGCCTTTGAGAGGCATTCCATGCCCCTCTCTTCCTCCCCTGCGAGCTCAGGTTTTAGGTTGTTCATCATGTTGATTTCTTCGACCTAGGTACACTTAACTGCTGCATTCAGAGATGTTTTTGTTCCATTGAGAGTGAATGGGGCCTCAGGAACTAGTTCATTTCTTCATGAACATTGTTTTCTTTAGATTCAGCTGTAGACCTACCTTTCCACATTCTTGGTCAAAGTCAGCCAGCATTTGTGCCGCTTGCTAATGTTTGGTGTTATTAGAACAATGTCATCAGCGAAGCGGTAATAACTTACATTTTGTTATAACATGTGATAATAACTTACATTGTTATCACATATAGTAATAATTACAAATAATATACCTATAGTTTTCAAACAACCCTGAATATAGTGATTGATTTTGGTTTGTGGTACTTCAGAAAAATAAAGCAGAAATATCTCTTCATGACTTCAGATAAGCATTCCAGATAAAATTGGCAAGGCTTAAAATTTGTCCCTCTTGTCAAAGAGGGGCCTGGACCTCTCCTTACTTTCTGTGAGGAGGGATTAGTATAGCAATGTGGACACAATTAGTGGCACAAATGTTCAAACCAAATAACTATGATCCATACACTAAACTCTTGTAAATATAGAATTGATTAGGGAAGTGGCTCGAATAATTCTTATAAGATTTTAAGAAGTTATACGTTATTAGCATTTGGATAATATAGATTGATTTGGGTTCGCATTATCTGTGGTGAAGCATAGGTAAAATCTGATAATGACCAACTGGGTAGCTTTGTAAGAATGAAGACCAAGGAAAGTCATGAATATAGATAGGACTAATTACTCAAATTCTAAGTGTGGCATACTGCTTAGGATTTTGGTGCTTTCCCAAAATTTTTTGCTAATAAAATTGAATAAAATGAATAACTATATTTCCCTTCTAATCTGGGTTCAAACTAAGACTAAAAATAAATGGGATGGCAAATGCTGATCTATGAGATGTGAATTTCCCCCATACTTATACATACATGCCTTTAGATCTCAACATGGATATTTCTCTTCTGGTTCAATTGTCCCGAAAGCAACACTTTAGTGATTTCTTGTATTGGAAACTTAGCGAGAACAAAGAAATTTTTTTTTGATGACTCTTGTTCAAACTGTTTCATTCGGGGGGCATATTTCTTACTATCTTTCGCTTTTGTCATTCTCAAAAGTGCAATATGATCAGAAGTACATCAATCTATGGTTGGAAAACCAGATCTTTGATTCTTCCTCAGCATTTAGAAATCAGGGGAGATCTGGTTTGGTTTAGAGGAGTCTGTGAGAACTCACGGTTGTGAACTTCTGAATGATTGCAAGATCCGCAAGAACATTAGAAACTTTTTGGTGCTTATTTTTGCTTTGGCAGTTTTTAGTAAAGAAAGGGCAGTGGCAGAAAATAAACCCATACCTAATAGATGCGTTAAGACAGACTGGGAGAGCCTTCCTACTGGCTCTCACTGTGCCAACTGCTCATGAAGGTACCCTAGGGAGGATGGCGGGTTCTAGCTATTTTACTGGCAAAGGAGCCTCACAACAATCAGACAATTACTCAGCTGGACCTCCATTTTCCATCCGGACTTCCCCCTGCGATCAGACTTCACCCAGCAGGCCAGCCTATCATAGCGGCTCAGCCGAGTCCACCTCCGCCAGTCTTCTTCAAATCAGGCCCAGGGCCTCACAGCAAGCAGACAACACTTCTCCATGGGGCCTCCATTTTCCATCGGACTTCCCCCTCATCAGAACTCACCAACGGAGCCAGCCTATACCTGGCTCACTTTTGGCTGCCAGCCGTGGTTTATCAAGTAAATGCTTTGGATTTTTGAGATGACTACAAGAGTATCCTACCCACATGGCGAAGACCTGGGAAAATACCCATGTTGTATTTGATATACCAGATACAACCTTAATTACAGAGCCTCATTCCCATGACCTGATGGAGGTATGGCGTGGTTTGAGGCCTCACATATTCCTGGAGCAAGCGAAGATACATTTTCGGACTACCGCGGAACAGGTCACATATGGAGATATTACTGTTGAGATTTGCCTGCTCGAGCAAATCCATGATGACGGGGGAGGGAGCGATGACTGTTGGTAATGGTTAAAGATCAGACTGGAGTTGCTTCACACTTTTTTTTATTAAAATTGCACATACACGGCCAAATCTAAAGATCCCAATAAATATTGGCATATAATTCTATTACTGGTATTGAATGTGAGAAGTGATGAATGTTGACAGAATTGCGATCAGCCTGCTAAGCATTCTATATGATCAAAACTCCCAAACACCCCTTATGTAAGAGCACATGGAGCCAACAAACTCAATACACAGATCATTAAATTGGTTAACCTTAAGTAGAAGAAAAAGAATTATAT
>JAJIBD010032082.1:0-33575 GCA_021461705.1 Cryptotis parvus | reverse complement strand
TATTAAGAGATGGAACAAATGGTGTATTCATTATTTGTAGGCAGAGCCTGTATAATAAGAGGGACTTCCAGCTGAATGTGAAAAATAGAAACCCATGATAAAATAAATTTATTTTAAACATCCTTTATTAAAGAAACTGAAAGTAATTTAGGTGCTACATCACTTTCAGGACTTAATGAAGTATTTATAACTAGTGAATCTAATTGCTTCCAGGCTTCTTCCTAAAAAAAAAAATCTGAGGCAAGAGAAACAATCGTTACTAATGAGCCATTAATATATGCTGAGTATTTCTCGCCCAACAGGAGAGTTTCAAGTAATCATTTAAATGGAATGAAAAACATGCTTGAGCAAGAGAATTCCAGCAGTCTGTAGGCTTGGAGAGACGAGCTGATTGATCTGATATGGTGTAGTAGAGTAAGTAATAATCAACATAGGTTTTTTTTTATACCCCCTGTATCGAAGAGTAAACCACTAAGTAAATGACATTTGGATCAGCATGTTATTATGGTGGAGACTTGAGTGCAATATCATGTCCCTAAATACTCTTCTTTTACTGTCTTCTTTATTTAGCATGTCTAAAGAGAACTTAATTCAAGTATAGCTTAATGCAACTATTGTAAACACATTAACAGAAAATTGAGTGTGTGTGTGTGTGTGTTTAATTACGCGTTCTAAAGAAGGAAGGCAATAATTTATTCTAAGATATTCATTTATTTATTTATTAACTTATTTATTGTTGCTGTTTTCACACCCAACAACACTCATGAGATTCTTCAGCAGCCAGCATTTGGGAGGCTAGTCCAGTTTGTTCTAAGGATTGTGAGGTGCTGAAGATTGAACCCAAAACCTCACAGACCACGTGACATTACATATGTTCAGATCTTCAAACTATTGCTCCAGACAAGTGGGTGTTTTATTAGTATAGTTTACAGATAACTTTATAAAGGGATAATGCAATAGAGAGTGCAGAGTAATATTATGAAAACAGATATAGAGATAATGTTGTAGTCTTGCAATAATAAACTTGCTACTGGGCAACTTGTAGGACAGAAGCAAGGAGTGGCTATTCAAACTCATAATTCCAGAAGACATGTTCTGGAAAAGTGTGAAAGCAGCTGTGACCTTTAGTCACCCATGGTCTTGGGAATGTACAGGAGTCTGTTCTTTTCAAATTCTCATTTTACCTCAGGTATTCTCCAAAATTAGATTAGCTAATTTTTAAATAACCAGCAAGACTGGAAGCTAAATGCTTAAAGACTGTCACCATTTAGTTTATGTAGATCAAGAGCCAAAAGAAGAGATATGAGGGAAAGTGTGTAGCATCAGCTAGGAAAGTCAGGGAAACCATCAAATACTCTATTAAAGAATTAAATAGCACAGCTATAAGTTAACTGTGAGCATGTGCAAACACACACACAAACACACAGATACTTTTTTCTTCTAAAAAAATTCAAATATTAAATAATACTAGATTTTCTATAATCATATTTTACAAAAATGTTACTGCCAGGAATTTAATATGAATCCTTTCCAGAGATTTTAGGTGAGATTTAGACTATGGGTAATTAGATATTGTTTATATAAGCATAAATAGATCATTAAGTCAAATTAGAGAAAGACAAGCATTACAGTACGGTTTTATAAAAAGTAGTAAAATATGTATAAAGCATAATAAAATTGATAAAATTCCATTTGTCATTAAAGTGCTTGCGGTTTATTTCTTGTTTCTGTAATTTAATAAATGAGCATCACTAAAGTCACCTTGTTTTTTAGATATTTGTATGTTTAATTAATATTTATTATTATCAAGGCAAAAGATATTTCTGTGACAATTAAATGAGATATAGTCATGGTAAAGGGGGACAGAGAGATAATCCAGTGCTCTGTGCCTGGTCTGCAAAGGTCCTAGTTCTGATCTCTCATACCAGTTACTTGATGGTTTATTGCTCAACCATCACTGCTATGATCAGGTACAGAAATCATTATTGAACCCAAGTAACACTAAGTCAGATTCTGCTAGCAGTGATCCTACCTCTCAACAGGCTGACCTCACTGACATATAGTTGCCTGCAAAGTTCATTAAAATAATTTAATTGCATTTTAAAAGAAGAGGTACTGGAAACATGGTATGTGTAGGGAAAAATTAAATACATCTCAAATGAACATCTTGATTTGTCTAGTCTTCGCCATTTGATTTTTGGGTGTGGGGTCTAAAAGGTTACATTAATCCTCATCTACAGATACAAAGCTATTTCAAGAAAGACTTGAAATTTGTTTTAGAATCATGATTTACCAAAATTTGTTTGTTACTTTAGGGCTATATTTTCTAAGATCTCTGCACATTTCCTGGCTTCAATCATTGAGAGGAAATACAGTAAACCGAACTTTCTGCCAGAAAAGCTGGAACTAATTTGGGACATTGACAAAGGATGGTTTCTAGGTAGATATCTTTTTGTGGAGATGGCACGAGGTTTCTGGTTAAAGCTCAAGAAAACAAACAGTGATTGCTGGGTTTTAAAAGAGTTGAGCATCCTTGAAATAATGCCATGATCTATTCAATCATATGGGCTGCACACATAAATTGAGCCAAAATAATTCTGGTGCCCTGAATCTGTCGGGTTCTTTCTCACTGCTATATTGAACTTCTTCCCTTCCTTTGGTACGTCATGCTTTTTCCAGTCACCTCTCCATCTGCTTAGATTAGTTGCTGTTTTGCCTTCATGGTTTAGCTCAAGACCTGATTTAGCTTAGTCGTCACCAAAATTAAATATGTTAGCTTTTATCAACATATTGCCCTAAGCATTTATCACTCAATGATTTACACACTCATGATTATATTATTAGATAGCCAGTTAGACAGAAAAGAGTTATGACTTTCATTACCAACTTTGAGTGGTTTTTCAGTCATATAATATTTTTCCCAAAGTAAAATGCATAAAAGTTTTTGAAAGAATGGATGCAATACTCAGAGGACTGATAAGGTCAGTATCATCAATCAAGATTTCAGTAACTTTAAATGCATCATGGTTAACTGATCTGACTTTAAAATATGTGACTAAATTTCTTTCAAGTTGCTTAGTAGAATCTGTGTTTCTTTATGCTGTGTTCTTCCCTACTTTCTTCAATTATCTTTATCTATTTAGTTGTTTTGGTCCACACCCAATGAAGTTCAGTGGTCACACTATGCTCAGATATCATTCCGTGCAGTGTTAAAGGGAACATATGGTGCTGGAAATTGGACCCTCTCATGAATATCATGCACTCAAACTATTGATTTTTGTTGACAATCATATTTATAAAGTACAGATTGAATTTTACTTTTGAATTAATCCACAAGCATCAATTGCTTTACCTATATAGAGAAAAGTATCTATTTTACAAACGCTAGATCTTAGGCATTTCACTACCTATAGCAAGTCCGGAAGACTTAGATAAAGCAACGCTTTAGGAAAATTTAGAATGAATAAAATTTTGCTGACTAGCTTTTACTCTTTGTAAGTTATTAACACATTACAGACTATTTCAATATAAAGACTCATAAACAGATTTTCCAAGAGATCAACACGATGCAAAAGACTCTTCAGGACACCTACACATAACTAAGTCATCTGGGGTTCTTGCAGGGGGTGGTGCCCAGGCCCACCCAACAGAGCCCTGATTATTGAAAGATCCACACTCCACAATTACCACTTGTCCCCTGACTAGACTCCACCGCCACTAGACCACTCACCTAGAATCAATCTGCAAAATTCTAGTATGCTGATTACGTGACTGAAATCCATGCTTTCATGGAGCGAGATGATTCTCCCCATCTCCCTGTTCCAGAAGCTCGAGCTGTCACACACCCATTCTCCAAAGCGGCCACCCAGAAAATTACCCCCAGCTGTATCACCCATGTTAAAAATGTTGAACTCCCTGGAGTGACACCTCAAACTCTGCAACACTAACTTACAAGTAGTAGCAATACTAGATTGGATGAGATGTGACATGGAAGCAGACAATATCAGTTAAAGAAATAGAAATGCAGAAGTCTTAAACTGGAACATTTTAGGAACCTACTTTTATAAGGACTTAATGGCACCATAGTGAGATATATTTCGGTTAATTTTTTCCAGGAGACATTTTTTGGTCATTCTATCAAATATGGATAACAAGCAATATAAAATCAATTACTTTGTACCTGATATGGGGGGGAAGCTTAAGGGATGGTTGGGAAAATTGGAGGCAGGTAGAGGGAAGGTGTAAAGGTAGTTGGATTATTGTTGGAATATTGAATGTCTGTAACAAATCGTTATGAACAGTGGTATTTATATAAAGCAAAGGAAAATTAACATTAGGCTCTTTACTGATTCCACATAAAATCTAAAATATATTAACACAGAATTGTTAAATGTGTTACTTCCTTTGTGAGGCAAGGTACATGATCATTGCCATAACAAAGTACAAAATAAAATTTAATTAAGCATACTCTTAGAATTCAGAGTTGAAACAGCATATATTGAAATGAGAACAGGTAATTTATTATATTGTATTCAATTATTTCTTCCTTATTACATAGGTCAAAATTATAGTAACCATTAACTGGTTCTACTTGATCTATTTCCTGATATTATATTTGTTATATCTTAAAAAGTTTTTTGGAACAAGCAATATAAATAAATTTTTTTTACTCCAAAGGGAATGCTGATTGAGGAAAATGGGTATAGTGGTGGGAGAGAAGCTCATAGTGTTATTGGAACACTAAATGCTTAAAACAACCATATAAGAAGTAGTTTTAATAATCACAGTGTTTTTACTAACAATGAATTGAAAGATAAAAATTACAGAGCAAATTTCAAGTATCAAGGCTATTAGAGTCTAATGTTATTTGAAAAGACAAATAAACTTATAATTCATATTATTTTGTATCATTTAATAGTTTACTTATTATGTATATATTGTTAATCAAAATTTTGAACAAATCAGTTATTTAGTAATTACTTTCCTATTTTTGTTATAATATGACTTGTGTTAGAATATGGAGCATGTAGTGAGATTTAGAATATGGAGTATGTATTAAAACTACTTACTATTGTAAGTATAATTTTGAATTGGAGAAAAATGGAGCTCCATGTTCTGTAAATACAGTAAAGAGCACACAGGAAAATCATATTTATAAAATATAGTTTTCAGTTTTTATAAAATAATTACTTCAAAAATATTCATATGAAAAAATTTAGGTTATTTTCTAATGATAATTTCAGTGTATATGAAATGAGTTAAGTCAAGAATAGGAGTGAAACTGGTACTCATCTTGGTCTACATATAAATCTAACTGTTTATAACCTAACTCCTTATAATCTTGCTCCTTATACTAAAGGGATGAATGTGCTTGCCTTGTAGACTATTTCTATGCTAAGCACCACAGATGGCTCCCCTGAGCACAGGAATGATCCCTGGGCACAGAACCAGGACTAAGCCCTACACATTCTGAGAGTGATTAAACCCAAAATTAAATATATGATGATTGAGAACTCAACACGATAATGACCTAGCACCTGAGCTAAGAGGGGAGATACGAGAGTCAGAGAGTGGAACAATTCGTCAATGAAAGACAGCTAAAATGGACACAAAAAAATCTGTGGCTCAGGTCACATATTCTCTGACTCACCTATTCTCCCACGTATAATATATTTACTAGAGACCTGGGCCCAAACACCAAAGGATGAGAATGTCATTCGTTCTCTCAGAGTAACCTAAAGAGCTGTGCTTGAACATCATGCCTCATCAATGAGAGAAGAATCCAGAGCTCAACACTCCTGACACACTCAGAGTCAGGGACGCTATCTTTAATGTGACGGGAGACAACCGCTGACTCAGAGTATTAACCACCGCATCCCTAAGGACATCAAAGATCACATGGCCCCCACCTACAAATAGTGGTCAAACTTTGTTCACACTCCTAGAACAAATGAGGCTTCCGATTTCTGGAAGCAAGCAGATGCCATTGGGCAAGCACTGGCACCTTATAGGGACAAATGGAAACATTATTGGCACCCGCTTGAGCAACTCAACTAATAATGGGATATCTGTATCACTGTATCACTGGCTTCCCGCTTCATCATCGATTTGCTCGAGCGGTCCCTAGTACATCTCCATATGTCCCGTTCTCATATAGAGCCCAAGGGCATCTGCTTGGTTCAGGATGATAAAGAGCTTCAATCCATTCCGAATGAGGTCTATAATTGTTACTCGGTATTTGACATATATATGAAATATAACACAGGTAGCTTCGCATGGTGCTCTGCCGTGCTGGTAGCATACTTGTGGGTATCTCTAAGTCCAGCATTTATTGATGATCCCGCTGGCCGCTTGCAGCCTGGTGCCAGGCTGATAGGCTGGTCTGCTGGGTGGAGGTCTGAAGAGTAAAGTCCAGATGTGGAAAATGGAGGCCCTCATGGAGTGGGGGATCATCGGGCTTGCTGCGGTGGCTCTGTTGGGGTGGTGGGCTAGGGCTAGAACCTACCATCCCCTCCGGCGCCTGAGTGGCTGGTCACAGGGAGGCCAGTGCTCTGCCCCATGACCGTAGGGCTCTGGACTGTGCATACTTGGTGCTGACTTAAGAAAAGACTGCTGCATGGAGAACCTCGATGAGCCTGGGCGACTATAGGCTAGTCTACTGGGTGGGACCAGTGAGCAAATACTGATGGGGGTGGAGTTTAGTGATTTTAGAACTTTGTTTAATGGGACATCAAGTGATCATAAAAATAAAAATAAGTAGAAAGGTTACAAACCACTACTATAAGAAGACAAAAGGAGAATACAAATTATTTGGTTTATGAAAATTAACATTTGATAGTGTTGATGTGTTATTATGGTACCAATTTAAATTTTAAGATATTTGTTATGTCTTTTTCATTTCTACTTTTTTCTATTTCATTTACAGTTGAGAGTGAATTCTTACTGATATGAAAGAGCACTCATGAAAGCAACCTATACTTATACTCATACGTTAAAGCTTTATGTTACTATATCAAAAATTTGATAGAATTCCCCAAAGGCCAACATTCTTACAGTTCAGCTTTGTGTCATATTCTTTTAGATGGAATGTTTATCTTGACCAAAAGTTGGATCTGAAATTCTTTCTGGGAGATTAGACCGAAACCAAACCTAAATTATGGCATTTAGTTGTTCAGAGAAAGAAACTGGAAAGCTTCAAAATGCCCATTTGCTCCACATAAGAAACTACAAAATATTGGTTCTCCTGTATCACAAGTGACTTACAAAATTAAACCCTTGAGACCAACACTACTGAGGACAGGATTAAAGAAACTAGTTTCACTAAGTCAGGGTTTTAAGGAGCATAGCTTGAGGAAATGGGAAAAATAGAGTAAATTAGAGAAAGGTAGAGCTCAAGTTTTACATATCTTACAAGGCACAAGGTAAAAGAAGTAAATATTAATGGAATAAACAGAGAATATAGCATTGTACACATATTGTTT
The DNA here is from genome assembly GCA_021461705.1 of Cryptotis parvus. Taxonomy (NCBI): domain Eukaryota; kingdom Metazoa; phylum Chordata; class Mammalia; order Eulipotyphla; family Soricidae; genus Cryptotis; species Cryptotis parvus. The sequence continues at coordinate 26,094 of JAJIBD010032082.1, read as the reverse complement.
TGAATTGTTTATTGTTCACAGGACTATACTTCTTGGATTATTAGTTTATGACTAATAACTATCCTCAAAATGGATGGAGAAAGTCAAGTTCTTAAGTCCGTAAGTTCTTAAGAGAATAATATAAATGTTTATGGTTTAAAAAATTTTGAATGTATGTATATTTCTTGAAATTTCTCTTAAAGAATGCAGTGTCCTATCTTAAGCCACAACAATGTTTCCTACTTTCAATTATTCTCTTCTTTTAATAAGATGCTGTCAAATGCATTGTCTGTGCTCTGCTATTTCTTTAGACCATTTAATACTGCATTTGAATTCCCTTCACATATATTGTGCCCTATTTTTGGAGAATTGATGTTAGACTTTTTAACTAGATTTTAGAGGCGGCTTTGTAATTCATTCACTCTTTCGAACTTTGTTTAGTGATTGTATAAAAAAAGCCACCATTGGATTCCTGTAAACAGTTTAAGCCACTGATTTTAGTATAAGCAGTCCAAAGCTTTTAACATACACTCTGCAATTAATACAGCTTATTCAATGTTTAAATAAACATGACAGTCTTGTCTACTTTAAACGCATAAAAACAAATTTTATGGTTGTTTAAATTTCTTATGAGTAATAGTCTATCCTCTCTAACTTTAGACAGTGTGCTTAATAAAGGACTCTAGAGAGCAAAAAAAAAAATGTTTAATCTTCTTTATTTTATCATTATGGTTCTCTCAGGATTAGGATTTGTACAAATAAATATTATATTAATTCAAAGTGAGACATTATCTAAATGTGCCTTATTTTTAATAATAAATTAGAGTAAAGTGCCATTTAAAATGCATTTGTTTATCTGATTAAGCCATGTCTAGTGACATGTAGCAACAGATTTTGTCCAACATTTCTATCTTTCTGCTTGGTGTTAATACTTAGTATACATATTTAGTGACTGAAAACCTTGATGGGTTTGCCCAATTTTGTTGTAATAATAAAAATAATTTTAATACAGATTGTTTGGAATAAACTCTAAGCTATCATCGCAATGCTGAAGGTAAATATTATACAAGTATGCTTCATCCACAACTTACTGAATTTTTTATTATTATTACTATTTAAAATTTTTATTCATGTTTACATTGCAACCGCATGTTTTTCAACACCTTACATTTTGTTTCACTACACCCAGTTTAAAATAACATAACCAATTAATAAAGAAACACACACAATAAAATACATATGTTATATTAGGGAATGCTACATGTTTTATTGTATAATAAAACCATTATTTTTTCCTGAAATTCTAAAATGATCTAAGTTGGTAGCGAAAGGCAACATATTAAAAGAAAATCAAACTTATTGACTTACATATTTATCACAAATACAATTCTGTTCTCTTGTTTATGTTTTTAAATACATCACTGTGTTAGCTTAGGGTTATTTTGGGTCTGCTTTCACGAATAACTCCTAGCAATGCTCAGGTGAAACATGGAACGCTGGTGATTGAATCCTGGTTCGCGGAACACAAAGCCAGCACACTCCACCCTCTGTACTATCTATCCAGATCAAAAAAAAATGCTTTCAACTCCCTGTCAGGAGTCCCTGGGGTCCCCAACAGTATCAGACAAAGTTCTCTTCTACCTCTGAGGCTCGCCGGGGGATCCAGATGAAAAACTTAAGAGTCCAGCAGCTCCAAAAAAGGCTTTTACTAGTAAAGCTCTACAACCGCAATCCAATATAATGAAATAATTCTATCTCTGGTCAGAACTTAGACCATACATGAGAGCAAGTCTCTACCAAAGAGAATCCCACTATAGAGTCCTACCAAAGAGGGTCCCACCAGAAAAGAGTCTCACTCAAAGAAAGGATCTCACCCAAGAGAGAGCCCTGCCAAGAAAAAGGGGAGAGTACCTCGCTAGTCCTTTAAATACACTGAAGCAACTTAACTTCCAGGGAGGGTCTTGTCAACAAAGAACCCTAAACAACTTCTAGGTAGAAGTGAGTGTAGAAGGGTGGTGCCACACTCCAAATTAAGGTATAAACAAAGGAGTAGGCTGGGGATTAACTTTTCCCTTTGGTGAGATTATCTCTTATAAAACACTGGAGAGACAGAGGGGGCTGGTAAAGGTAATACGCCTTTACTTCATGGGCTTCATGTAATCTAGATGGCACCCTTAAGGCCCTTCTTATTATCTGCACTAGGTACTTTTGAGTATTTCAATCTCTGTATACTGAAATGGTCACACCTCGCCTACTTCAGGACAAACTAATATGATCCTTCCTATAATCTTAAATAATAGTCTCAACGTAGTCAGGGTGATAATCTCCTGGTAAATTCTAACTGTCCCACACTGTGTCCAGTGAGCATAAAGAGCAGCTTTGCCCAATCTAGAAAACATAGAAGTCTTGGTATATATGTATATATATATATATATATATATATATATATATATATATATATATATATATGTCAGAAGTTACTCATTCAAAGTCAAGATGACTTCTGTAACTGCCACACCCCCCCATCAGTATTTGCACAAAAGGAGAGATCTCATTAGTATGACCTCTGGACTTAAGAACATGTAACTAGATTAAGCTGTGAGTGGATAAAACAGCAAAACTCCCAAACTAGGCATGTCATCCAATAAATTCCATATACAAAAACTTATGTAAACTATTTTTCCTAAGAGCAGCTTCTAATTATTCACCTATTATTTCCAGTCATTTTAGTATAAATTTAATTGTGCTTTTGGCAGTTTTAAACATTTAATAATATTTTAAATAAATATAAAAATGTTGTAGACATTTTTAAAGACAGTACATAATCTTCAGTTTTGGATCATATAATTCACCATCTGCACACACTGTGTAGAGTGTGAATTAAAAATCAACTCTATCCTTTGATACAATTGACTCTTATTTCCACTCTCACATAACTTTATACAGAATTTTCTTAAGCTAGATACTGATCTCATACTTATATGTTTAAACAGCACATTATCCTTATAATAATTAATTTAATTATTCCGGCCATGTAAATAAAAATAATGTACTGCATCTTAAAGGTGAAGCTGAGGGACAGGAACAAAGAGGGCAAAGCAGACTCAGGACTATCAGCTCCAGCAGCTGGGTACTCCTTCACAGGACAAAGAGGACGCGAGAAATTCTTCACCAGGCAAGAGCCCAGGGCCTCCAAGAGGGCAATGTCCAGAAGGGTGAAGGAGAAAATCTTTGCTTCAGAGGATTCCTGACAAACTAATGTGGAGATTTCCAAAACTATCTCTACTCCAGCCTCTAACCCAGCTACCCACAATGGGCAGCCCTCGCTTCTGAACCTGGCTGCAGTGTGGACATTCCTGCGCTTGCTGCTGGTTTGGAATGTGATGCTAGGAACCACTCAGGCCAGGGATCATGGGACTGGTGCAAAGCTGTAGAGGCTCATGTGCCATTGTGTCTGATTTTCTAGCACTACCAGTTCCTGGATCGAGAGGGCCCCTAACCGATGCACGAGTGGGAGGCAAATTTGGAGCAGGCTTCCAGTTTCAGAACTGATGGGCTGTGATGGGTAGGTTCCTCCTCCAGGGCTGAGAACTGTACATAATTATAGAAGCCTGTGAAGTGTGTCCTGTAGATTAATTTGATAGTCGCTTAACATTTATTTGCTGATACTGAATCCATTTATTTGCTGACTTTGAACCACTTTCCTACTCAAGATTTATCAGTAAACAAATCAGATAAAAGTCTTCATTATCTGTTGCTTTTACTTTATCTTAAAATAATTCTCATTATCTGCTGCTTTTACTTTATCTTTAAAATAATTTTCAAAAATGTTCTATTTTTATCCTATTTTTGCTTGTTACAAAATTAAAGCAGTTGCCAAAGTTAAGCAAAAAAATTAAATATTACCAGGTCCCAGGCTCAAGCTCAGAGAGTCGCCAGTGCATTTATATTTCTCAAATAAATTTAAGGACACAGCTTCTCAGACAACATATGATATTTATTCCCTCACTGTTATTATTTTGCATAAATATTTGCAACAGCAAAACTAAGGTAAATTATGGCAAGATAAGCTCTCAAAGAAATAACATATATTATATGTAAGAAATATAATTTCATAGTTCTTAGATGACAAGGATGTGACTGGTTTGAAATTTCTAATTAAAACATGGTAAATTATTGGTGGAGATATATGGTAAGCTTATTTTGAGGCATAGTAAAATATCTTTTTATTTGTTCTATTAATGTTACAGCAATCTAACAATATAATTTATCTTTGTAGTTGTAGAAATAAGAAGTCTAAAATGAATCAACATGAATAATATCAATTTTAAAACCACAGGGACCAACCCATTTACTTGGTATTTCCAAGTTTATAAATTGCTCTAATAATCTTTGGTTTATAATCATTTAGTTCCATCATAAAAATGGTTCACTCCATCTAATGCTCTGATGTCATTGAAGAATATCGTTTAAGAACATATACCTTCATTGGTGAAATATGGCAAAGAATTGGATAAAAATCATATAAAATATTATTAAATGAATAAGAATATAGAAGATGATTCAAATTTTCCAAATAAATTTCAGCTTTAAATATTGTGAATTCACATATCATCACTAATTGTGAATTATCATATCATCATTCAAATATTCAATTAAGTAGAATCATAAATTTATGTTCTTTATGTACCTCTATGAAAAATTTGTAAGCAAAACACCAATAAACCAACAAAACAGCATTTGAAAGAATCAGTGAAGTCTGGAATGATAGCACAGTGGGTAGGGAATTTGCCTTGCACATTGCTGACTTGTTCAATTTCTGGGATCCCATATGGTCCCCTGAGCACGGTTAGGGGTAATTTCTGAGCAATTCTGTTTGTGACCCCTCCCCAAAAAATGTAAATAAGACTTAACCAAGATTTAAAGAGAAATTTATCCTACAAAAATCAACTAATATGCATATATATGTTGAATGGAAACATAAACTAATATTTTAGATGGAGTAGAATAAATATTCAACCTCCATGATGAAGGCACTTAATAATTTAGGAGTATATGGTAGCATAGGTAATTGTATAACAAATATTAGTGGAAAACCTATTGCTAAGAAATTACTAGATGATGAAATTCTAAAAGTGTTGAAGTATTGAGAACTTTTTCCTTTAGATAAAGATGAGGACTTCTATGTCCATTTATAGCTCTTAATCAAAGCAGTTACTAAAGAATAAAAATTCAAAGGCATCTAAATTATAAATGACAAAGTAAACTTCTATATTTATAGAAGATAATATGAAATAGCAATGTTTGCTGCAACATGACCAGCACTGTAAGCATAATTATAATTTAAAGAATCCACAAAACAAATGTCCCATGTTTAATGTGTAATCTTTTCACACTAAATGACCAGAATAGAGTATCCACAAGGATGGAAAGATTAGTGTTTTCAAAGATTCAAAGTGGTGGAGAAGAATGAGGAGACTCCTCCTTGGGCTTGGAATTTCCCTTAGATGTCTTGAAACATTTCTGGAATTTTTATGATGAAAACAGTAAAACTAAATTGTGTACTTCAAAATGATTTTAATGGTCATTATCTAAGATTTTGCCTAAATCACAGATAATAAAAAATGCCTATACTAAACTCTACATCATATAATTCACTCATAACTCTTCAACCAAAAGTAACATCTTAGAAAACAAAGGGCCAATATGGCAGAGAAAGGAGTCTGCTAAACTTCATCAAGGCAAGAACTAACAGAGGAGAAAGAGCTTTCAGAGGTCTTGGAACAATAGCGGTAGATAGGAGCTTGCCTGCACACAGGTCACCCAGTTTCAGTCCCTGGCATCACATATGGTGCCCAGAGTCTGCAAACTCCGCCCCACTAGGAATGATGCCTGAGTGCAGAGCCAGGAGTAAGCCCTTGATACTGCCAGCCGCCCCGCCCCAACACACACACACACACACACACACACACACACACACACACACGAAAAGAAAGAAACAGCAATCAGTTTTATAAGAGACCTGCAAATTCCATAGAGATTCCAGAACTTCTACATGAGAATAACAAAAAAGTAAGTGAATTGTTGATTTGAGGCTGCAGGATGGAAAGTTGTGAGGAAATTGGGAAGGAGGAAAACAAGCTAAAGGCTATTATATGTGAGTGCACACGGCATATAATATATATCATATATATACTATAAATTTTCCTTTCCTTATCGTTTATTTTGACTTGGTTCACTGAACTAGGCTCATTGTTTCTAGCCTAATGTTTTTGTTTTGTTTTGGGGCACATGCATTGGCAATCAGGGCTTACTTCTGGCTCTGTATTTGGGGTTCATTTCTGATGGGGTGCTGCTGAGCTAACCTGAGTCAGTCAATTCAAGTCAAGCACCTTGCCAGCTGTGTAGTCTTCCTGAGCCCTATTGTGCTCATTTTCAGGATGAGGAAGTGCCAGTGGAGACTTGATCAGAATGTGTAAATATATAGTTTGGGAGTCCCGAGGCAGAGTCCTCTCTACTGGCTTCCTGATCAGACTTCTTTACTGCTCCAGTATTAGGTCCTAAAGCAATATGCCTCATGGTTCAAGTGATAAATAAACAATAAATAAATTTTGTTCAATATCTGTCTTGGAATGGTGGGCATCCTAACAAAATCTGGGAGCAGGGTTAGGAGATCCCCTTCTGTCCCAAGGGATCAGTGGCCACCAGATGGAGAAAAATGGGAGAATCCAGCAAAATCTCAAAAGGTTTTACTCCACAGTTTCTGATATACCATTCCAACAACAGGAAAACGCAGGACTTATTTTCCTAGCTGGCCACGCGGAGGTTTAGAATCCTAGGTCAAAATGGCCACTACCATATGCTAAGGCCTAAAAGGGAAGAGAACAGAGAGGTGGTGAGCAGAGGGAGAAGTTTTAAAGGCAAAAGGGTCTTTTCAGTTCAGATCATCCACACCAGTGGAAAGCAGTTAAGGTTAAACCTCCCTCAGGTATTTTTATTCCTCACCTAGTTCCACTGAAATGTTAATGTCACCCAGTCAAGGCTGCAGGCCCCACACTTGGTTCCCCACCAGACCCTAAGGGAGATGGGAGGGGCATCTGAGATGAACTATCTCAGAATACAAAGGCATGCACCTGTGCCAATGGATAATTTGCAGCCAGGTGTGTATTTCTCCCAGCCTTCACAAGATTCTCATCTTTACTTCAAGTTGTTTTGTATATTAGGCTTTAGACTTATTAGAAAGTCATGCTTCCTTGCTCAGAGGCAAACAGCATTTCTCTCTGGTCTAATTACTTAGAGATCCAAAGTAGCGTAGGTAAATATACTGGTAAGATCTAGCTAGTCCCACGATGATTCTGGTAGCATGAGAGTAAATATTTATACCAGCTAACATAGAATACATGGTAAGATATACTGACACATTCAAACTGTCTTCCAGCCCTTCATCTACAAAGGGGGCCCATAGGAGGCAAGGCCAGGCAAGATGCAGAGGCTCTGGGCAACAGTGCACTGCAACAAATATCAATTATTTGCCTTCTGCTTTGCACAACATGGTGAAGACTATTGTTCTGGTCATATTTCCTAATGGAAATATGAGGCACCCTGTTCTAAAGGTTATACATCCTACTTCTCTCCCATATCTCCTACATCTAAATCCTCTGCTCTGTAGTCTGGTTATTTATGTGGACCCTTTCTTGTTTCCTGATGAATGCTTTGCAGAGCTATAAACTTCCCTCTTAACATGGCTTTTGAGTGTCCCACAAGTTCTTATAGTTGGTGTCTTCATTTTCATTTGTTTCAGAAATCTTTGGATTTCTGTTTGATTTCTTCTATGACCCATTTGTTGTTCAGGAGTGAGCTGTTTAGTTTTCCAGGTGTTTGGTTTGACTCCTCGTTGGGTGCATATATTTTTAGTAGTGTAATTTCTTCCCGTTGTATATACCCCTTAAGTAATAAGAAATGGCCTTCGTTGTCCCTTCTAACCTTTTTCAGCCTGAAGTCTATATTATCTGATACCAATATGGCCACACCAGCCATATCAGATAAACAACTCCTTCTTTTGGAAGAGTTGTTTGCATGGAGAATGGTCTTCCAACCTTTGACTTTGTGTCTGTGTTTGTTCTGATTTCAGATGCTTTCTTGTAGACAGCAGAATGTTGGGTCTCAATTTTTTAATCCATTTTGTTACTCTGTGTCTCTTAATTGGTGCATTTAGACGATTGATATCCAGAGAGATTATTGTCATCGGATTTGTGTCATCTTTCTGTTTGTGCTTGTTATGCTTATGGGTTTGGTCGTGATACAGTAGACCCTTCAGTCCTTCTTTTAAAGTTGAAAAACCAATGAATGCATTTCTATGTGAACAAGTAGGAACAAAATAGTTTGAACCATGCAGTGGAAAAAGAGACAAGCTTAGGGAAAAAAATAAAAAATAGAAATGAATAACAAGAAAGGGTCCACATAAATAACCAGACTACACAGCTGAAGACATTAAGAAAAGACCAACAAAAGGGAGCCCAACCCAGGCAGAAAAAAAGGAAATAATAAAACTTAGAGAGGAAATCAATGAGTTGGAAACAAAAAAAAAATCCAAAAGATTAATGAAACCAAGAGCTGGTTTTTTTGAAAAAAATAAACAAGATTGACAAACCATTGGCAAGACTTGTAAGGACAGGGAAAGAGAGAACCCAAATAAACAGAATAAGAATTAAAAAGGGTGACATCACAACAGAAACCACAGAAATCAAAAAGTCATCAGAGATTACTTTGAGAGCCTGTATGCCGTGAAACATGAGAATCTAGAAGAAATGGATCAATTCCTGAAGTCCTATAACCTCCCACGGCTGAAACAAGAAGACCTCCAATACCTGAATAAGCCTATCACCATTGAGGAAATAGAAACAGTAATTAAAAAATCTTCCCAAACACAAAAGCCCAGGTCCAGACGGATTCACTAGTGAACCCCTACCAAACCTTTAAGGAGGACCTACTGCCAGTCCTTTTCAAGCTCTTCCAGGAAATAGAAGAAACAGAAACACTCCCAAACAGCTTCTACGAGGCACATATCACCCTGATACCCAAAGCAGGGAGAGACAACACAAAGAAAGAAAACTACAGACCAATATCCCGATGAACACGGATGCTAAGATCTTCAACAAAATACTAGCAAACAGAATCCAAAGACTCATCAAGAAGATTATACATCATGACCAAGTAGGATTCATCCCGGAATGCAAGGATGGTTCAACATTTGCAAGTCAACATAATAGAGCATATCTATAAAAAAAAAATAAAAACCATATGATCCTATCAATAGACGCTAGAAAGCATTTGACAAGATCCAGCACCAGTTCATGATTAAAACCCTCCAGAAAATGGGAATTGAATGGGTTTTCCTCAAGATAGTTACAGCCATCTACCAAAAGCCCACAGCAAACATCATTCTAAATGGGGAGAATTTGAAAGCCTTCCCCTGAGATCAGGGGACAAGACACGGTTGCCCACTCTCACCTAGTTTATTCAATATAGTACTGGAAGTACTTGCCATAGCAATCAGAGAAGAAAAAGGACATCAAGGGCATCCAGATAGGCAAGGAAGAAGTCAAGCTATCATTATTTGCAGATGACATGATATTATACCTAGAGAACCCTAAACTCTCTACCAAAAAACTCCTAGAAACAATAGACGATATAGTAGAGTGGCAGGATACAAAATCAACACCCAAAAGTCGGTGGCTTTCCTATATACAAATAACAAAAGAGAAGAAAGGGATATTAAGGAAACAACTCCATTCACAATTGTGCCACAGAAAATCAAATACCTAGGAATCAACTTACCCAAGTGTGTAAAGGACCTGTATAAAGAAAAACTACAAGACACTGCTCCAAGAGATAAAAGAGGACACATGGAAATGGAAACATATTCCCTGCTCATGGATGGGGAGAATCAACATTGTCAAAATGGTAATACTCCCAGAGCTCTGTACAGATTCAATGCAGTCCCTATAAGGATACCCATGACATTCTTCAAAGAAATTGACCAAACACTCCTGAAATTTGTATGGAAAATAAACCCCAAGGATAGCTAAAGCAATCCTAGGGAAAAGAAGATGGGAGGCATCACCTTTCCCAACTTCAAACTGTACTACAAGGCAGTAGTAATTAAAACAGCATGGTATTGGAATAAAAACAGAACTGTGGACCTACGGAATAGAATTGAGTATCCTGGCACCCAACCTCAAAGACATGATCATTTAATCTTTGATAAAGGTGCAAGGAGTCTAAAATGGAGTAAGGAAAGCCACTTCAACAAGTGGTGTTGGGAAAACTGGGCAGCAACATGTAAAAAATGAATTTGGACCTGTGTCTAACACCATGCACAAAAAAATCAGATCACAATGGATTAAAGATCTCAATATCAGACTTGAGTCCACAAAAGTACATTGAAGAAAATATAGGAAAAACCCTCCACGTACATTGAAGCTAAAAGCATCTTCAAAGGTGAAACATCACTAACAAAGCATCTAGAAGAAAAGATAAACATATGGGGACTACATGAAACTAAAAAGCTTCTGCACCTCAAAAGAAACAGTGACTAAGATACAAAAGCAGTCCACAGAATGGGAAAGAGTATTCACCCAATACCCATCTGATAAGGGGTTAAATCCAGGATATATCAGGCACTGGTAGAACTTTACAAGAAAAAAACAAACAACCCCATCAAAAAAGTGGGGGAGAAGAAATGAACAGAAAATCAGCAAAGGAAGAAATTTGAATGGCCAAAAAAACATATGAAAAAATGCTCATCATCACTAATCATCAGAGAGATGCAAATCAAAACAACAATGAGATACCACTTTACACCACAGAGACTGGCACATATTCAAAAGAGCAAGAACAACAAGTGCTGGCGTGGATGTGGGGAAAAGGGGACACTCATCCATTGTTGGTGGGAATGCCGGGCTGGTACAGCCTTTCTGGAAAACAATATGGACATTCCTCCAAAGAAGAGAAATTGAACTCCCATTTGACCCAGCCATACCACTCCTGGGAATCTACTCTGGGAAACCAAAAAATACGCAGGGGAAACACCATCCCTACTTTTATGTTCATAGCAGCATTATTCACAACAGCCAGAATCTGGAAGCAACCAGAGTGCCCAAAAATGGATGACTGGATAAAAAGCTTTGGTACATCTACGCAATGGAATACTATGCAGCTGTTAGGAAAAATGAAGTTATAAAATTTGCCTATAAATGGATGGACATGGAGAAGATTATGTTGAGCGAAATTAGCCAGAAGTAGAGAGACAGATACAGAATGACTGCATTTATCTGCATAACATAAATATCTATGTACATATTATGATACCAATATCTAGGGTCAAGTGAAACATATATCAGGAGGTCCTGTCAAAGGTGGAAATTATCACAAAATGTGGGGGAGTCAGAGGGTAGGTAAGACATAAAATGAAACAGGGTACTAACAATTGTCGAGGGTACTAATGCCAACCTAGAACTGAGCATTAAATAGAGGCAAAAAGATACACATGACAGCCCTTTAATGTATGTTCTGTAATCCATAGTCTGAGGGGGAAGAAAAAGAGAAAGAGAGAGAAAGGGAAAGAAATAAAGGACCTGCTATGGAGGAGGGCTGGGGGAGGGGGGGAGGGAACCGGGACTTTGGTGGTGGGAGATGGGGCACTGGTGGAGGGATGGGTGCTGGAACACTGTATGACCAAAACCCAAATATGAGCTTTTTAATTGTATATCTTTATAATTGTAAAAATAAAAAAATTAAAAAAATAAAAATAAAAAAATTAAAATAAAAAACAAACCAAAAAAACAAATAATTGTTGGAAGTGCTAATACCAACCTAGAACTGAGTATTAAATACAGGAAAAAATATACACATGACAACCTTTAATATATGTATTGTAATCCACAATGTCGAAGGAAAGGAAGAGAGAGAGAGAGTGAGAGAGATAGAGAGAGAGAGAGAGTGAGAGAGAGAGAGAGAGAGAGAGAGAGAGAGAGAGAGAGAGAAAGAACCTGTCATAGAGGCAGGCTATGGGAGTCGGAGGGAATCGGGGCCATTGGTGGTGGGAAATGGGCACTGGTGGAGGGATGGGTGCTGGAACACTGTATGACGGAAACCCAAATATGAACATCTTATGAACATCTTTGTAATTGTGTATCTCATGATGGTATTATAAAAATATTTTTAAGAAAAGAAAATAAAAAGAAATGCATTCATGGTTTTTTCACATATTGTAAATCGGTGCTCACTATTTCATAAAATAAATTCCTTTCAATTACATACCTTATATTCCTCAGCATTTTTAGCCGTATCTCCTGCAAGGGATTCCAGTGTAAATCCATCTTTTTATGTTCCAACACTCACAATGCTTTGGCTGCCTTGTTCCCTACCAACAAAACAAGTAGACATTTGACTCTCTTCATATATGGCCAGCAAAGGGCATGACGTATCATTGCCTTAAGGACATACACTATGAAAAGAACAGCATGGGCATAGGATCTGTATAAATTCCATTGAATATTGTTCACTGTTGCCAGATACTTTGCAAATTGGACCTCAATAGTATCCATTTGTGCCAGTTGAGCATAGGGTTCTGGCTAGGCTCGTATCCCTTTCCGAACTGGGCTACTTTTTGTTGCTCTAGCAATCACAGAATGAGTTTATGGCTGTAATACTTTGAAATGCTCTTATTACTTGAGTGCAACAATCTCTTCACTAATTTTATTTATCCTACATCTCCTATTCTGAATAAAACCTGTTAGTATATTTTTCTGTTTCTTTGAATTATTATATGTGAGTGCATCTGAGTATTTAGGAGGGTTTAGAAATAGAGCGAGAAATTGTGGATGTTATTTATATTTTCCAGAAACTATTAGCATCACGCTATGTTAGGTTTCATAAATAAATCTAGCTAGGTACATGCTGCACGGTGTTTAGGCACAACAGAAAAATTGTAAACACAGCTAACTCATAACATCAGATGGCAGTGTGTTTTATCATGCTTTATGAGTGTCAGAGATATATCACTGCACCCTATGTTGGTCAAGGATAGAGCTCAGATAAAGTCCACAACCAAATCAAATGAAAAAAGTTGAAAATATAGCAATGCAAAACCCTAAAAAAATACTGCACTTATATTCTGCTTTCCACTTTGCTTATTTCTACTGAAATTGATCATAGTAGCTAATTATACTTAATAGCTTTTATGACTCTATACTTCAAACGCAGACCAAAAATTTTGCCACATTTTCAGTATATACACAGATAATATTAAAATATTTTAGAAATATACTATTAGTTTTTCAAAATATGTATATGTATACATATATGTATATGTTATATTATGTTCACACATGTGCTTTCTCATGTTTTTGCATATAGATACGCATCTGCCTGGATACACGTACAGTGGGTTAGGCAGATAACCACTCGTCATTTGTTGCTCACTCACTCCACTCCCCTGCCCTTGGTAATTTTGGCAAATTCCTTAGAACATGAAAATCCATGCCAGCAATAGTTTAAAAATCTTTCAATTGAGTTTAAAACATTATATGGACTAATAATATACTTTATTTTCATTCTTTGTGATATCATAGTATAATTTATAGCCTATTGTATATCTACTTTTATGCAGTTCTGCTCAGAGGCACACACACCATGGTGCTGAAGTTGATACAGCTTGTGCTCAAAGGCATGGTGAGAGGGGGGGAAAGATACAATATAACACTGTATATATAATACAATACCCCAAGCCCACTTGTTTCATGTACCTTCTTTATTTTTAAATACTATTACTCCTAAATAGCCATACTTTATTTTCAGCTTCAAATAAACCCATTTGAAGTCAAATACTTGAACTGATTCTTATATATTTATTGTGTTTATTCAACCTGCAAGCTTTAAGCCAGGAATCTTTTCTGTTTTTCCTGTTGCATATTTTCAAAGCTCTGGCTTTTGCTTACTCTGCCAAATATTTTTGAGTTAATAAGGAATGTACAATGTAACACATGTGCGTAACATTGATTAAATATCGGAAACTTTACTATATATTGTATGATTTAAGCCTTTGAAAGTCTTACAACATTGCCTCATAGCATCTGCTGATTATTTTCTACATTGAATAAATAAGATTTAACACTTAACATGTCAGTAAATCCTTAAATGTTGATTCTTGTTTATCCTCTGTTAAATAAAAGCACCTATGTTCAGCGTGATATTCAAAGGTTATCCATAAGGTGTTTATGTCAAAAACTACCAACACCAACAGTCTGAATTGGACTCTTTCACAAACTAAACCAGCAGATGGCACCATCACTTAGCAAAAACAAAAGCTGAACAATTTTTAGGCCTTGGAATAATGATGTGATCTTTAAAATCCCTAGTGCTATGAGCTGACAAAGACCTTGCTTAGCCACAATCAGTCATTATCCATTGGTAGATTAAAATGGTTAGATATACTTGATTGCATCAAGCTCAGGAAAAGGTTTGACATAATTTTATATTTGTTCATTTATAGTTTGGTTTGTTGTTACATTTTGTGTTTATTTCATAAATATGTAATTTGAGAATAACATTAGGAAGTTTTTATAAACATTTTGATGATGTAAGTGACCACACTTAAAAATAATAGTGTCAAATTTAGAAAAGATTATTTGATAAATTATTGATGTTGAATAATTCTGCACTAGACCTTGAAAAGCAAGCAGCTTTGCAGACAATGCAGAAGTAAGTTTTTCAGCTTTGTGTGAACGTGTTCTCTTGTTTTGTTCAGAGAGAGCATATTTGCCTTGTCTAGTGAATGTGTTTATCTTTATTGACACTGTAGTTCATGAGATGAAGTAAGATTTACATTGAGAGTAAACTAACATAGGTGACTTTAATGAGCACTAAGTAAGACCCACAGTCCTGCATTATAAGTGCGGTGTGTCTCTCAGAGTTATATTAACTACCATGAAATAACATCTGAGAATGCTCAATAGAAATTGGTAGACCCTAATAACATATTTAGAATTGAGCATAGACATGGTTATAAGCAGTGAATTAGGTAGGTGATTGCTCTATGTATTTAGATCATTTGTTCTATTATTTCCAATATTCTTTTTGCTTGGGGTTTGGTGGGGGCACCCTGGGAGTGCTCACGAGACCAAGAAAGGCTCTGTGCAGAAATTGTTCCCAACTCTCCCAACCGGTGCCTGAGACTTAATTGTTATCAGAGATAGGCAAGGCAAGAGCCTTAAATTCTGCCTCTAGTCCTTCTCTTGTACTCTTCAAAGAAAACCTTCATTGTAACTGGACCTTCTTAACTTTAGTCTCTTATCCCTCTTAAGGAAGTGCAAGCATAATATTTGTGTGAAAACATGTCATGGACTGAAAGCAATGTAAAATTGTAAATATATAAATATAGATACAGAAATGGGAATATAAAACCATGATGATCCGCATCGAAAAGATACTCTAACTAGTGAGTCTGCTGCTTACAGAAACTGAATCGAGTGGGGCTCCAGGCGCATCCATTGGAGTAAATGAATGTTCTCAAATCTAGAACGGAACTGCCGTGTCACACAAGTATCCAGAGAAAACAGGTGGTGATTTCAGATTTCCCAGGTGAGGATTACAACCAAGTTGTAATTGCAGGCTCCCCATGGAAGAGGAAATATGAATTGTTCTTCACAGTTGTGCTCTGCTGGTGTTCTGTTAGCTGCACACTGCCTTTCAAGTGACATCTCCTTTACTGGCAGATAAATCCATCCTATGCCAAGGGCATTTGTAATTGTCAGAGTCTTTCCTTTTTTTGACTGAGGTGAATCAGCTGTTTAACAAAACAGTGAGAAAAACTCACTCATTTCTCCTTCTTCCTTCTAAGCAAAGCTTCTTTTATGCTCTGCAAAATAGCCCATGCTAATCAAATCCAAACAATGCATAATAGACGAGTGAAAGCAAAAATATATTTATTCGAAGTACAAAGCATTTGAGCAGCCTGTGATTTAATCTTTGCTATTTGGTTTTTCTTATCATGTGATTGACAGGGAGGCAGGCAAAATTCATTTTTCTGATTAATACGTGGTCATGCACCTTGGTTTCCTTCTGCAGGAAGGTTGCTATGCCTGGGTGGTGCCATCAAGGAAAAGACAAGTTTCCTAAAGGAAAATGCCAAATTTATCCAAGTTCATAAAAACTGGCTGAGGTTTTAAACTTTAATGAAATCATCAGGAGTTTTGGAGCCAAAGCATCCAGGAATAGGCTTTGGTACAGTTTATGTCTGCTAGGTGGGAACTCTACCAAGTAATGTTGTTTTGTGGCCCCAAATAATTTATCACCCATTCAAGTGGGCCAAGTAGTTTTGAAAACAATAGCCAGCAAAATTAACTGGAGATATATATATGTATATATATACATATATAGATATATTTGCCAATATTTTCTTCTTGTAGTAATATGATGATCTATTTCTACAATTAAGAGCTGTTTGGTTTCGAATTTCAATATATTATTTTACTCATTTTCTCTTCACTATCCCCTCCCATTGATCATCTATTTGCTAGAGCGGCACCAGTAATATTTCCATATGTCCTGTCTCATGCTAGTAGAACCCAAGGGCATTTGCTCGCCCAGGCACATAAAGAGCCCTCAAACCATTATATTAGGTCATGGAATGAAATAATATACTTGTTACCCGAATGGGTTCATATTTATTGCTTAGTCCCCACCTAACCTGGGGAAGCCATTCCTCCCGCGTGTAGGCTCATGGTGCTGCCATCTGGTGGTGCTGGGGTAGGTCCTGCCAGCCATTGAACTGGAGCCTGGTGGGGCACAGCATTTGGGTGCCCTAGGGGCAGGGTGGGTGGAGGGTGTCCCAATCCTCAGCTCCAGCAGACTTAGATTAGATAAGATAAAATCAGAGCAGATTTATTTTGGGGCCTCCCAACCAGTGCTCATGGGATCAAGGGGCCACTCCCTAGTGGTTCCTGGCCAGCAGAGCTGGTAGTTCACCTAGGACCTGAGGCTGTGGTGTGGGAGTCTGTGCTCAGGGAGGCCACTAGGGCCACACCCAGTGCTAGGACTTGAATCCCGCCCCTGCGTGTATCAGGCCTGCTGCTAATCCCTGTTCTGCCTCCCCAAGACATTCCACTACTTAACCACAGAACTTTTGGCGTGTGTGTAGGTGACCTGTGTGGGCCTCAGTGACCATGATGTGACGTGTACGAAGAGCAGGCCCCAGTTCAGGTCGTGCTGTGAGCTCAGGAGGGAGGGAGAGCAGAGCAGGCTGGTCTGGCTCCCTGACCCTTGGAATATCCTATTCCCAGTCACTGCCTGAGGCTCGATGCAGCCAGGGAGCCTCCCAGCACCCTCCTCATCACTGCCCCATTCCATCTCTAGTAGATTTCAATAAGGGAGCCTTGGGACTTCCGCTCTAAATCCAGGAAGGCTTTCGGAAGAGAAGGCCTTGTCAGTACAGTTGACCAGGAATGTTCACCAACATCTTCCCACAGCGGAGGGTGATGGGTGAGCAGGGATGTGTGGGGAGCCCCAGCACATGGCGCAGACTGAGCCACTTCCGCAGGAGGCATCACATGGCGGCACTCAGGTTCAGTCCTGACTCTGCACTCACAGGTCATTCTTCCCAGTGTTGGAGACCCTGGGATGCTGAGGGAGCTGAATGGTCAGCCATGGGCAATGTAAGCGCCTCCTCCTGTCCTATTGCTCCAGACCTCTGGTGAGGTCTGTTTGCTCTGAATTTTCTCTTTAGCTTATGGGGGATAAAACAAAATGCATAACCTGCAAAGTATTGTCCAAGAAACAGCACTCTGCACCTCTGGTCGGCCTCCCACAAGCTCCAAAGGGAGGGAGCTTAGGGATGCTGGTGTGTGTTTCTGGCCTTAGATGAGGGTGGGTGGAATCAATCTTCTCCCAGGTTCCTTCTAGCCTGAGATACTCAGGGCCAGGGCAAGGCTGGGCTGGGGTGTGCCCCACCAGGAGTGTGAATTCTCTTAAATCGATGGCAAGGGACTCTGAAGTTCCAAGATCAACAAACTCCAGGTTCTTGTACTGGGGTTTCATGTGTGATTTCAGAAAAGCTCGACATATCACAGAGACCCAGAGAGGTGTTTTCAATGACTTGAGGTCACACAGCCTGTGAAACTCTTTTTGAGTTTGTGGGGTTAGGCGACGGGAACAGGGGCTCAGGGCTTAATCCTGACTCTTCAATCAGTCATCATTCCTGGCAGTGCTCCAGGGACCTGAGGGGATGCTGGGACTCGAACCCAGATTGTCTGAGTGCAAGGCCTCCCCGGCCCCGCCTCATTTTTCTTTGAAAATATTTCTTTTGGGCTGGAGTGATAGTACAGTAGGTAGGGTGTTTGCCTTGCTTGCTGCTGACCAGGGTTTGATCTCCAACATCGCATATGGCCCCTCAAGCACCACTAGGTGTAATTCTATGCACAGATTTAGGAGTAAACCCTGAGCATCACGCTAGGTGTGACCAAACAAATGGAAGGAAGGAAGGAAGGAAGGGAGGGAGGGAGGGAGGGAGGGAGGGAGAGAGAGGAGAGAGAGAGAGAGAGAGAGAGAGAGAGAGAGAGAGAGAGAGAGAAAGAAAGAAAGAAAGAAAGAAAGAAAGAAAGAAAGAAAGAAAGAAAGAAAAAAGAAAGAAAGAAAGAAAGAAAGAAAGAAAGAAAGAAAGAGAGAAAGAAAGAGAAAGAGAGAGAGAGAAAGAGAGAAAAAGAAAGAAAGAAAGAAAGAAAGAAAGAAGAAAGAAAGAAAGAAAGAAAGAAAGAAAGAAAGAAAGAAAGAAAGAGAGAAAGAAAGAAAGAGAGAGAGAGAGAGAAAGAAAGAAAAGAAAGAAAGAAAGAGAGAAAGAAAGAAAGAAAGAGAGAGAGAGAGAGAGAAAGAAAGAAAGAGAGAAAGAAAGAAAGAAAGAAAAGAAAGAAAGAAAGAAAGAAAGAAAGAGAGAGAGAGAGAGAGAGAGAGAAAGAAAGAAAGAAAGAAAGAAAGAAAGAAAGAAAGAAAGAAAGAAAGAAAGAAAGAAAGAAAGAAAGAAAGAAAGAAAGAAAAGAAAGAAAGAAAGAAAGATGGAATCGCTTAATTTTACTTTTACTCATGGATATGGTAAGCATTAGCTATGCTGCCGCATTGAAAGTTCATGAGACATACAATATGAATTCATTTAATAATTGTACTGTTTATACTTTCACAAGTATATATGTTGCAAAGCTGTAAAACAGAAAATCATCATAAGAACAGGTCTTTCACATAAATTAAAATAATTTCATGATTTTGATTTTATCTTACATTCAATTTCCTTCTTCCTCTTGACTTTTAGAGGAAAACAGGGGCTATCAAAAGAGGGACAATTTCTTTATCTTGTTAGGTTTTCTCTCTAAAGTCACTCTTGCCTTTTTTAAAACATAATACAGTCAGACGATCTCTCTATAAACCATTGCTAAGATGTCATTATAAACAGGGATTTTTTTTTAAAATATAGTTAGTAAATTTTAGCAACAGACAATTAACATTCTATCACTTGATCACTTGAATCCTGTTGTTCATCGATTTGGGTGCTTGAGCGGGAGCCAGTAACATTTTCATTGGACCCTATCACGCGCCAATGTAGCCCAATGGCATCTGGTTGATTCAGGAATATGAAGAGCATTCATTCTCCAGTGGCATTAAATAACATACTTAACATGGTTTGTCTATAAATATAATGACTGGAGGTTGGAGCAGTAGAAGCCAATGGTAGGGTGTTTGCTTGCTGACACAGGTTCTATTCCGCATCCCATATGGTCCCACCTAACCACATTGCAGGAGTAATTCCTGAGTGCAGAGTAGGAGTAATCCCTGAACATCACTGGATGTGACCCAAAAAAGCCAAATAAAATAAAATAATTAACTATTAATATACATGATTTGGATTTGAAAGTATTTCAAGTGTCAATGTATTATTACTAAGATGGATTGGACGGATCGGTTGAACATAGCTCTCAGTGAGGCTGACTATATTTTTACACTTACTAGGTTCATGCAGTGTTTGGTAAATTTCCAAAGTCCATTTAAAAAGATCATATTTTACTCTCTCTCTCTTTACTTTTATATTGATTAAGGTTATGTGACTTATACTAATATTAATGACAATTTCCATGCACATAATTCCAACACCACAAAGTGAGAATCAGGGTTAATTTAGGTCGTGAACATGTGAATTGATTGCCCTAGAATGAATAATTTGAACTAATCAATCAAATATTAAATTAAAATAAAATAAATCTGAAGCAAAATTATAAAGTAATTTTCAAATTTGAAAATCAATGTTAATATACAATGGCTAGATTCTAATACTCAATTTTAGCATTTTAACCAATGATATAGCAATGTCTCTTTGTAAAATAAATTATGGATTAGTGAAAATTAAATGACCTGGGTTCTCATAAGTAGTATTTATTCAGCATTAAAAAGTTTGAATTCTAACACAAATTTGGTTTTGTTATTTATTCTGGCATGGCAGAGCCTGAAAGCTACCTGTGTTGTATTTGATATGCCAAATACCAATAACAATTTTAGACCTCATTCCTATGACCTGATGGAATGGTTTGAGGCTCCTTTATGCTCCTGGAGCAAGCAGGTGCCCTTGGTTCTACTAGCATGAGACAAGACATATGGAGATGTTACTGGTGCCCGCTCGAGCCAATCGATGATGAATGGGAAGACAGTGTTTCAGTGTTTTATTTATTTTGGGACTACTTTATTTTTTTTTTCTATATTTAAATTTATTTTTTATTATACCACCTAGAAATACACAGTTATAAAGATGTTCATGATAGGTTTTAGTCATACAGTGTTCCAGCACCTGTCCTTCCACCAGTGGTCTAGTCCCACCAACAATGTCCCCGCATTCTCTCCCCTCTCCCAGACTGCTTCTATATCAAGCACTTTTTTCTCTATCTCTGTCTCTGTCCCTCTCTCCAGCTCTCTCTCTCTCTCTCTCTCTCTCTCTCTCTCTCTCTTTCTAGCCCCTTCTCTTACACATTGTGGCTTTCCCATTTGGGATTCTCAGTAAATCTCTTTGTCTATATTCAATGCTCAGTTCTAGTGTGGTGTTATTGAGACTACTATTTATAACTAAAAAATCAAGCAAAGGTGCACATTTGGTAGATTAAGATTCAGATACTTTCAGGTCTTCTTTTAGAAAAATATCTAAAATAGGAAATTTTGGGGTTGAAAGCTACCAATCAACCCCAAATGAATGAAAATTACAAAATAGTTATATGACTAGGGAAAGTTCTGTAGAAAAGAGAACACAACAAAGAAAGAATACTTCCCAAAAGAAAACTTGAAGTTAATGGGAATATAAACAAAGTTAAAAGCAATTCTAATTCCTATTGATGACAATTTATGTTTTTTCTTTCCTCTGTCTTGTTCTCTCTCCTTCACTTCACTCTTCTTTTCCTATTGCTTTAGTTTTTTCTTTTTATTATTAGTTTTTCAGACACTTTTATAACCTTGCAAATTCTCCAAAACTCTATTTACTATTAATCTCTGCTAAATGCACAAATCAATAGTTAGATGAAACTAAGTAGTTATTTTATTGGGTTTACATTTCTGTAGAGGTTCAGAAAATTATGTGCTGTAATATTGAAGTTTAATTGATCTAGATGAATATATTTTAAAATATTAATGAATTTATTTATCCTTTATAGATAATCTCTAAAATGCTGGATTTAGAGGTGACGATAAGAGTATGCCATCCACATGGCAGAGCCTGGCAAGGCTCCCGTGTCGATTTGAGATGCCAAATACCAATAATACAAATTATTTTGGTATTTGGTATTTGATATGCCAAATACCAGTAACTATTATAGACCTCATTCCCATGACCTGAATGAATGGTTTGAGGCTCTTTATGTTCCTGGAGCAAGCGGATTCCCCTTGGGCTCTACCAGCATGAGACAGGACATATGGAGATGTTACTGGTGCCTGCTCGAGTAAATTGATGATGAACGGAAAGACAGTGATACAGTGATATATTTTTCTAATTCTCTCCTTTCCCTTACCCCTATTGCTTAGTTTCTTCTTTATTCTTAGTTCAAGAGATGGTCCATAAAATTTGATTAGAGGTAGACCCCAAGTTACTTAACCCACTTTGATACACACAGTAAGTTATGTAAATTCTCTATGCATATATTAATGTATTTATCTGTAATTAAGCAAATGGGATTGGAATAATCTGTTACAAAAAAATTTCACGGAACACATTTATGAAAACATTATGATGGCTAGACCATTTATCACAAATACAAATTCCAATAATTTATCAAAAATATGGTTATAGAAAGTTTGGATGTGATTTATTCTCTGTATACATTATGCACCAAAACAAAAAAGAGTAAAACAAATGTTTTGCATTTTGGTTGCAATAATATAGACAATCAGTATCTCGACACTTGCTTGTACATTTTTAATTTAAATAAAGTAAAATAATACTGAATTGATATTGTCACATTTATCAATAAGTGATGCAGTATGTCAATAAAGTCAGTATTTTCAAGTTAGATTGTATCAAATTTCATATGGTTATATGGTCTGATCACCAAATTTATAAATTTTAGGATTTATTATTTGTCATTTTATATGTTATAAAATATAGTCAAAATCAATCAATCAATCAATAAAATAAAAATCCCATAAATTTTTAGGATTTATTATTTGTCATTTTATGATTATATGTTATAAAATACAGTCCTTATCATATATCATCTAATTTTATTTGAATTAAAAATTTCAAGGCAGTATACTTATTTATGGATCTGGTGATATTGTGTAGTTGACTGGCCACTGGCCTGCACATGGTAGACACAAATTCAATCTAATGCACCCTGGAGAGTCTCCCAAGTGCCAACAGGAGTACTCATTGAGAAAGCCTAGATCACTGCTGAGTGTGGCTCTCAAATCAAGGGAAATAAAAACATTTCATTAAAAGCCTATTGCTTTAACTATTTGCCTATTGTTATCACTTGATCACTTTATCACTTGAATCCTGTTATTCATCGATTTGCTCTATCGGGAGCCAGTAACATTTATTGACCCTATCACGTGCCCAATGTAGCCCAATGGCATCTGGTTGATTCGGGAATATGAAGAGCCTCAAACCGTCCTTCAGGGTCTTTAAGGAAGTCTGACCATCTTGTAGGTGGGCGGCCACATGATCTTTTGACATCCCGTGGGATCCAGTTGGTAATGGCTCTAGTCCAGCGGTTGTCTCCAAATCGCATTACATGTCCAGCCCATCTGATTTTCGATGCCTTGGCAAATGAGACAGCGTCCCTGATTCTGGAATAGCGACGGAGGTCAGAACTATGGATTCCTTCTCACTTGAGTGAGACGTGGATATTCCAAGCATAGCTCTTTCGATTCCTCTCTGGGAGACCCAATAGCATTCTCTCATCCTGCTTTCGTATGGCCCAGGTCTCGAGGGTATGTTAATGCAGGGAGAATGGTGGAGTCAAAGAGATGTGCCTGGAGCAGGAGGTTCCTTTCCTTTTAGCTATTTCTTCGATGCTCTTGAAGGCACCCATGCCACTCTCTTCCTCCTGCGCAGCTCAGGTTTTAGGTTGTTCATCATGTTGATTTCTCGACCTAGGTACACATAACTGCTGCATCTAGAGATGTTTGTTCCATTGAGAGTGAATGGGGCCTCAGGAACTAGTCATTCTTCATGAACATTGTTTTCTTTTTAGATTCAGCTGTAGACCTACCTTCCACATTCTAGGTCAAAGTCAGCCAGCATTTGTGCCGCTTGCTAATGTTTGGTGTTATTAGAACAATGTCATCAGCTTTGGAGGGTGATAATAACTACATTGTTATTAACATGTGATAATAACTACATTGTTATCACATATAGTAATAACTACAAATAATATACCTAGTTTTCGAACAACCTGAATATAGTGATTGATTTTGGCTTGTGGTACTTAGAAAATAAAGCAGAAATATCTCTTCATGACTTCAGATAAGCATTCCAGATAAAATTGGTAAAAGGCTTAAAATTTGTCTTGTCAAAGACCTGGACCAATTCCCATACTTTCTGTGAGGAGGGATTAATAATGGCAATGTGGACATAATTAATATAAATGGTCAAACTAAATAACTATATGATCCATACACTAAACTCTTGTAAATATGAATTAGTCAGAAATAGCTGAATAATTCTTATAAGACTGTAGAGAGTTAACGTTACTGGCATTTGGATGATATAGTTGATTTAGGTTCATATCCAGAAAGTATAGGTAAAATCTGATAATGACATTGCATGGAGTAGCTTACTATAAGAATCAATGAACCAAAGGAAAGTCATGAATATAGATGAACTAAATACACAAATTCAAAGTGGGCATACTGTAGGATTTTGGTGCTCAGAATTTATAATAAAAAGTGAATAAAATAATAACTAGATTTCCCCTCTAATCTGGGTTCAAACTAAGATGAAAATCAATGGGATGAAAAATACTGATCTATAGAAATAGCAAATTTCCCCATATTATGTAATATGCCAAAACTCAACATGGATATTCTCTTCTAAAATTAGTGTCCAAGAAAGCAACACTTTTAAGTGATTTCATATTGAAACTTAGCAGACAAAATTTTTGCTGACTCTTGCCAAAACTGTTTATTCAGGGAGGCATGTTCTTACTATCTTATTGCTTTGTCATTCCCAAAGTGCAATATGATCAGAAATACCTTCAATCTGGTTGAAAAACAGATCTTTGATTGTTCATCAGCATTTTGACTTAGGAGGTCTAGTTTGGACCTGAGAATCTGTAGAACTCACAGTTGTTAACTTGGAATGATTCAGCAAGATCTGACAAGAACACTTAGAGAAGCTTGGTGTAGTGCTGCTATTTGCTTGATTTTAGTAAAGAGCAGGGCAGTGAGAAAATAAAACCATACCTAAGGTTAAAAAGACAGACATGGGGCAGAGCTGCTACTGGCCCCACTGTGCCCAGCTGCTCATGAGGTACCTGGGAGGGATGGCAGTTCTAGCCCTGGCCCACCACCCCAGCAGAGCCTCACAACAATCCAGACGACTTCCCACTCGCAGGACCTCCATTTTCCACATCCGACTTCTCGGTCAGAACTTCACCAGCAGACCAGCCTCATCATAGCCCAGCTCATCGAGAGTCCACCCCTGCAGTAGTCTTTAATCCGGCCCAGGGCCTCGCCAGCGCAGCCAGACAACCCGGCTTACTCCATGAGGGCCTCCATTTTCCACATCCTGACTTCCCCCATCAGAACGCACCCAGCAGACCAGCCTATCACAGCCTGGGCTCGCATGGCCGCAAGCGTCGTGGGTTCACAACAAATGCTGGATTTTGAGATGACTACAAGAGTATCCTACCCACATGGCGGAGCCTGGGAAAGCTACCCATGTTGTATTTGATATGCCAGATACCAATAACAATTATAGACCTCCCATTCCCACTGACCTGATGGAATGGTTTGAGGCTCTTTTATAATTCCTGGAGCAAGCAGATGCCGTTGGGACCTACTTGCATGAGACAGGTCATATGGAGATGTTACTGATGCCTGCTCGAGAGCAAATCCATGATGAACGGAAGATAGATGACAGTGGTAATGGTTAAAGATCAGACTGGAAGCTGCTTCACACTTTTTTATTAAAATTGCACATACACAGCCCAATCTAAAGATCCCAATAAATGTAGCATATAATTCTATTACTGTTGAATGTGGAAGTGATGAATGCTGACAGAATTGAATCTGTGCCACTAAACAATCTATGCATGATCAAAGCTTAAACACCACTTATGTGAGAGCATAGGGAGCCAAACAAATTCATACCTGAACTATTAAATTGGTAGTAAGTAGAAGAAAACACTATATGTAATTGCTATTATATATTTCTATAGATGAATTATTTACTATAAATGAGTAAACTTATTCATTCATTGCACCTGAGTGCTAAAATAAAAATTAAACAACCCTGTATATAAATAAGGGCTATTTAAGAAAAATACATATAAATCTATCTTTAAAAATAATTTATCATGAGTTGATTATAAACTCAAT
>JAJIBD010032081.1:0-26121 GCA_021461705.1 Cryptotis parvus | reverse complement strand
AATAAAACAGACCTGTGGACCTATGGAATAGAATTGAGTATCCTGACACCCAACCTCAAACACATGATCATTTAATCTTTGATAAAGGTGCAATGAGTCTAAAATGGAGTAAGGAAAGCCTATTCAACAAGTGGTGTTGGGAAAACTGGGCAGCAACATGTAAAAAAATGAATTTGGACCTGTGTCTAACACCATGCACAAAAATCAGATCAAAATGGACTAAAGATCTCAATATCAGACTTGAATCCATAAAGTACATTGAAGAAAATATAGGAAAAACCCTCCACGACATTGAAGCTAAAGGCATCTTCAAAGGTGAAACATCACTAACAAAGCAAACTAGAAGAAAAGATAAACATATGGGACTACATGAAACTGAAAAAGCTTCTGCACCTCAAAAAGAAACAGTGACTAAGATACAAAAGCAGTCCACAGAATGGGAAAGAATATTCACCCAATACCCATCTGATAAGGGGTTAATATCCAGGATATATCAGGCACTGGTAGAACTTTTACAAGAAGAAAACAAACAACCCCATCAAAAAAATGGGAAGAAGAAATGAACAGAAACTTCAGCAAGGAAGAAATTCGAATGGCCAAAAAACATATGAAAAAAATGCTCATCATCACTAATCATCAGAGAGATGCAAATCAAAACAACAATGAGATACCACTTTACACCACAGAGACTGGTACATATTCAAAAGAGCAAGAACAACAAGTGCTGGCATGGATGTGGGGAAAAGGGGACACTCATCCATTGTTGGTGGCAATGCCGGCTGGTACAGCCTTTCTGGAAAACAATATGGACTTTCCTCCAAAGACTAGAAATTGAACTCCCATTTGACCCAGCCATACCACTCCTGGGAATCTACTCTGGGAAACCAAAAATACGCAGCGGAAACACCATCCCTACTTTTATGTTCATAGCAGCATTATTCACAATAGCCAGAATCTGGAAGCAAACCAGAGTGCCCGAAAATCGATGACTGGATAAAGAAGCTTTGGTACATCTACACAATGGAATACTATGCAGCTGTTAGGAAAAAATGAAGTTATAAAATTTGCCTATAAATGGATGGACATGGAGAAGATTATGTTGGAGCGAAATTAGCCAGAAGGAGAGAGACAGATACAGAATGACTGCATTTATTTGCATGGCATAAATATATATGTACATATTATGATACCAATATCCAAGGTCAAGTGAAACATATATCAGGAGGTCTTGTCAAAGGTGGAGATTATCACAAACGTGTGGGAGTCAGAGTTTAGGTAAGACAGAAAATGGAACAGGGTGCTAATAATAGTCGAGGGTACTAATGCCAACCTAGAACTGAGCATTAAATAGAGGCAAAAAGGATACACATGACAACCTTTTAATGTATGTTCTGTAATCCATAGTCTGGAAGGGAAGGAAAAGAGAAAGAGAGAGAAAGGGAAAGAAATAAAGAACCTGCCATGGAGCAGGGCTGGGGAAGGGGGAGGGAACCGGGGATGTTGGTGGTGGGAGATGGGCACTGGTGGAGGGACGGGTGCTGAAACACTGTATGACCAAAACCCAAACATGAACTTTTTTTAATTGTATATCTTTTATTTGTATATCTCACGGTGGTATAATAAAATACTTAAAAAAAAAAAAAAAGAAAACTGAGTTTTTCTTTAAGCTTGAAACACACACAAAAATTCCATCATAGTAAATCGGATCTGGCTTTGTAGTTTTAAAGGGTTGAAAAGTAAAATTTCTCATACTGTTTAGAATGTATCACTGTCTTCTCCCGTTCATCATCAATTGGCCGAGTGGGCACCAGTAACATCTCCATATGTCCTGTCTCATGCAAGTAGAGCCCAAGGGCACCTGCTTGCTCCAGGACATAAAGAGCCTCAAACCATTCCATCAGGTCATGGGAAGGAGGTCTAAAATTGTTACTGGTATTTGGCATATCAAATACGACACGGGTAGCTTGCCAGGCTCTGCCGCGTGGGTAGCATACTCTTGTAGTCATCTCTAAATCCAGCATTTATTGGTGAACTGGATTTAAAAAAAGACTGATGTAGGGTGGATCCTCGATGAGCCGGGCTGCGATAGGCTGGTCTGCTGGGTCGAGTTCTGATGAGGGGGAAATCCAGATGTGGAAAATGGAGGCCCTCATGGAGTGAGGGGGGTCATCTGGCTTGTTGCAAGGCTCTGCTAGGATGGCGGGCCAGGGCTAGAACCCGCCATCCCTCCCGGGGCTCGTGATCAGCTGGGCACAGGGAGAGCCAGTAGCAGCTCTGCCCCATGTCTGTGAGTCTCTCGTTTAGAATGTATGTCTTAAATTTAAAGTCATGAGATATCAGACACATTAAATTGACCAATACATACTTCTGTGTGTATATGTAAAAATACATTCAATAAGCTTGTATTAAAACCCTGAGTCCCATATTTTTTCTTACACACTGCTGTTGAGTCTTACCTCAGAATTCAGCATTTTCCTAAGTATACTGATTTTCAACTCACCTTATCCTACAAACCCATTGATCTATTCCTTCAGGGAATGAGAACACATTAAGATGAAATAAGGAGCAATTAACAAAAAAGTTATAAAGAAGAAACAATAATTCTAATTAGGCACAAAAAAAGATTGCAAACAGAAGAAACCAAGAAACAAAGGTAACAGCATTGGACAATAATACCACTGGGAAATGTCCAAATCACCAGGGAAATTGAGAGACAGTCCATTGGTTCATGATTTCTCAGGAAATTGGCCTTAAATTGTAATGGAAAATCAAGGAAGGAATTTTGATTCTTTCATATGTTGAAGGCAGCGGTGCATTAGGATTGAATAGTTTTTACCTCATCAACCTGACATTTTTCATCTTCCTTTTTAGATTTAGAAATAGGACTTGGGGAGAAGTTCTACTTTTTTTTGCCAGCCTCTGGATGGATATTTATCCCTAAGGAGTAGAGGTTTGTCATCACCTGAATTATTAAGAGATCCGTGAGCTCTATAAGTTGTATCTTTTGCATTTTCAGGAATGATTTCAAATCATTATAAACCACTTAATATGCTGGACAATTCAGTTCGTGATTCTGAGTTCAGTAGGATCACTTAATGTTATTCATTCGAACTAATCAATATTTTTCTAGACCAAAATTTTATTTTTTATTTGAGTTATATTCGCAAGTTCAAAGGATTTGAAGGTACAGATTGAATCAGATATCCATGTCAATGGAATAGCACTTTGGTAGAATAATCCCTGAAATATTTGGTGTAAATAGGGATACAGTTTGACATGACTGAAGCAGCTATCAGATATGAAAACGATGACTCGATTTCCATTATTTCTCCAGTAGCACTTATTCCTTTCAATGTACTCATTTATCAGGCATCTCAAAGTTTCCACATTTGGTATTCTGAACTTTGAATCTTTGTTAAGTTTTTAATATTAAAAATGTTCAGATGTTAAAACCTCGGCAGCAGGTAGGGCAGGTAGGGCAGTGTTGCACCACATGGTTCCCTGTACTCCACGGAAGTGATATCTGAGAGTAGACCCAAACTAAAAAAAATTTAGTATAAAACTGTGTGTGAGGCAAACAATTTTTTCACATATAAAATTATTATACTGACTGGAGAATAAGTTTATATTCAATTTGCTTTTAAGGTTTCCTCCTTTTAGATGATGAATAATAAAATTGTGGGCTAATAATATGATTAACTGGATGAAATTCCTAAGAATCAGTATTTCATAATATCTTTTGATTTATACACAATAAATGTGTCAGGAATTAGATTTTGCCTCTTGTGGCTTAGGGAATTCAAGTGATTTTAACATTTTATAGAGAAAAGTACTCAAATAAAAGTGATTATAAGTTTCCTTCAATGATATATGAAGGCTTTGAACCTGGGTGTCTGACTCTGGCAGCCATTCAATTCATTTGTGTCTACTGTTTTACTACTAAAATAAAGACATCACCAATGAACTATATACTGATGTACTTGACTATTTAATATTTATTTGTTCACTGATACAATGATCTGATAGAATTTATTTATGATCTTGTTGTCTTGTGTAGGTTAATGTTGGCTGTTGCATTTACTGTGCAGATTCTATTATGAAACAGAACATTGGAAATATCATGGAAAATGATAGAAAAATACCCAAGTCTGCTTATTTGTAATGTTATGTGTATATGACTATAGTTTATAATTTTCTATAGCTGTAATATTTATAATAAATGAAAAATTCATATTTTAATGTCTTACAAATTCAGTCTTAAGTAACTGATAGACATGATTTTCTAATCACCACTGAACCTAAGTGAATTATTTTCCACTTACATGTAGGTAAGTTATTGTCTTGATTAGAATCATAGGAATGATGCCTTTTCTACTCTAAGATTAAATTTGACATGACAGACAAATGACTGTCCTCCTATATTGAGAACAACCACGTGGATTCTAATTTATTTTATTGCGTAATATGCTTTAAAATAATTTTCATGTTATTTTCTGATTCTTGTGAAACACCTACAGCCTGTACCACCTTAGGGCCAATAAGTTTTCATAAAGTTTTCATAAAAGATACAAATTTCCATTACCTCCAAACCTTACAGAGAAAATTTTATGATACAATTCAAAACTCATTTTTATAAAGGCTCTCAACAAAATGACACTGAAGAACTTAAATCAATATTGTAAAGTCATATATAGCAAATCCACAGCAAGCACTAAATATAATGGTGAAAACCTATAATGCATTCCTATGAGATTTTGTAGCAGGCTTACTTTGACAACTATACTCAATATTATATTGTCATCCACATTGCCATTATTCAGCATCATATTGAAGTCTTAAGCAGAGAAGTAAGACTGACACAGAGAAATTAGACTCAAAAATGGGCAAAGATATATAACGTACTATTCTAAATGACATTACCCTCTCAATTAAAAACTATACAGTCATTAGTAAAACCTTTTAGAAAAAACATCAAAAAATTACATAGCAGGATATAAATAAAACACTGTAATATTTTTTCTTTTTTTGTGTAATAAATAAGATATAGAGAGGAAATAAAAATGAAGAATTTCATTCACAACTATGTTTAAAAATAACCCAGGACCTGGATATCATAAAACCCCCTTTGCAACTTATTCTGGCTAAAAACTAATAAAGACTACTGTGACACATAGAGAGTACTTTGCAATCTTTTCATCTGTGGCTTTGCTCCTACACAAGAAATTTACAAAAATTGTTGCAAATTAATAAATTTCCCCTTCAGATATTTGCTTGATATCCCACATTACTACTTATAAAAATTTACATTTCGCAGCTCTTTGATTTCAGAAATGAAAACATAATTTTGAGCTATTATTTCTTTTAGGTCATACATGGTCATGCTCAGGGGTTCCTCCAGGCTCTTCACTCAGGAGTTACTCCTGGAAGTGCTCGGGAAAGATATGGCATGAACCGAACCCTGGTCAGCTGCGTGCGAGGCAAACGTCCTACAAGCTGTCCAATCAATCTGGCATTGTAAAGAAATTGCTACATAGGGTTATTCTTATGAATCTTGCATTAATACCATTATCTATTGTGAGTTTCTCATTTTATATTGCAGCTTCTATATACCCACGGAGGTAGCTCTGAGTTATTCCTGGGAAATGATGCAGAACCGAAGTTTTGTGAGTGAATTTGTCCTCCTGGGGATTTCACAGAATCCAGATGTTCAGAAAATATTATTTGTTTTATTTCTCATTGTTTACATTGCAACAGTCAGTGGCAACCTGCTGATTGTGGTGACCATCATCAACAGCCCAGCACTCGTGGGATCCCCAATGTACTTCTTCCTGGCTTTCCTGTCCTCCCTGGATGTGTGTATCTCCTCTGTCACTGGACCCAAGATTATTGTTGATCTTCTCTCTGTGAAGAAAACCATCTCCTTTGGTGGGTGTATGACACAGATCTTTTTTTCCACCTTTTTACTGGGGTGGAGGTGATTGTCCTCACTATCATGGCTTTCGACAGGTATGTGGCCATCTGTAAGCCTTTGCACTATTCTACAATCATGAACTCAAGGCTCTGTAGCATTCTCATGGGAGTAGCCTTTGCAGGGGGCATTCTGCATTCCATTATACAAAATTCCTTTGCTTCCAAACTTCCCTTTTGTGGTCCCAATATCATCAATCATTTCATGTGTGATTTATACCCATTGATGAAACTTGCCTGCACAGACACTGGTGAATTTGGCCGTATGGTAGCTTCCAACAGTGGACTCATTTGCTTCCTAATCTTCTCCATGTTGCTTGTGTCCTACGGTGTCATCCTGTTCTCCTGAGAAACCACAGCACTGAAGGGCAGAGGAAAGCCCTCTCCACCATTGGGTCTCATATTGCTGTTGTGGTTTTGTTCTTTGGTCCATGTATATTTGAGTATGCACGGCCTCCACTTGTTTACAGTTTTGACAAAATGGTGGAGATATTCTACACCATGTTAACTCCTCTGCTGAACCCATTAATTTATGCTTTCAGAAATAAGGAAGTGAAAAATGCCATAAGAAAGTTATTGAACACCTTGATGGTAAAGTCTCATCATTAAATATTAGATCACTGAAGTTTGAGAATTCAACATTTCAGTATAGAGTCCTCATATTCCCTTGGATCTAAATTTTATGTGATGAACTATTTTAAGAAATGTTAAAAAGCATTAATCATCATATATTTGGGAAAATTGTGTTTACTCTTTGGTAATTCAGATATTCTAATAAGCATCTAACAAACTTTACGTGAATATTAAGAGTTGAAATGTATCCCTTACTAAATCCAATTTCAGAAATGTGAAAATGAATGAAACAAGGCATCAAATCTTGTGATTCATGTTATAATTAATAAAAATTTCATTCTTAATTAATTAATTATAATTATCATTTATAATTATAATTTTATAATTTTTAAAATTTGTGAAAAAATAAAAGTAATTACAAATAGGTAAGTCAAATTTACTAAACTCTTCTGGATGAAGACTTCATAGTTTTATGAAAAACTGTTACTTTCAATTATATGATAGTGAATTTCAGGCATATACTTGAAAAGCAATTACGTAGTTGTTTCATCTCCTGCAGCAGTATCCCTTTATGCTCTCCTACCCCAATCGCCAAACTCTCTCTATTGGTCAACTCCAACAATTACAAAGTTTCAGTAATTTCAGTAGATCTCATATTTTCAGTTTTGTGAGTCTGTGTTTTGAATATATGACTATACCATCCACTCATATCACTTGTATAATAAAGCACTGACCTGTTCATCTATTACTTTTGTTCTCTTCTTCTCCCCTTGTTTTCCTTCCTTCTCTAATGGTTTGTATTTAGCAATATACTAGATACATTTTTTTAGTTTTTTTAAATTGTCTTCTTCTCTCTCTTCAAAGTTCTTACACTCAATTTGTAATTTATACTGTAATTTATAAATCAAGATGCTCAAGACATTGCACTCAGCATCAAATTTCATATCCATACACCTTTCTTAGACTCGTTATCTCAATTATAGCTAAAACAGATTAATTCTTATACAGTAGAGATCTTTAGAGCACCATGATACTGAGGTTCACTTTGCAAACCTTTGCATCTTGGAAGTTTTCTTTTGAAAGATTTGTTCTGTGATATTTCTGAAGAACTTATAAAAGAGAGTTTACCTTCCATTCCTAGAGTTTTAAGATGCTTAGTAACTCAGTTTGTGCCTGAAAACCTGCACTTTCTTTAATTTTTGTCTAAGTATAATACAGTATAATCCATAAAATAGAGAAATTGTGGTGTATATACATGTATATATAATAAATCTGTAGTATTATACTAATGTATAAGACCAATTTTTTGATATCAAACATAATTTAGACTGATTTTTAGCCCACAAACTAAAACTGTGATATATTTAATTGATAATGAAAGTGTACTTTTTTTCAGAGGGAGGGGTTGGTGGAGGAGGGAAGGTGACAGGGAGAGCTATGGAGAGGAAAAGATGGAATGGTGGAGAGTGGAGAGAGAGAAATGAGTGGGATAAAGACAGAGTGAGGGAGAGAGAGAAAGAGAGAATGAGTACTACATTATTGTTATTAGGCCTCAGCCTCAAATCAGTGAGGGGTGATAGAGCTCTAAGGTGGCATCATTTCAACCCAGACATTATTTGTGGTTTATGGTCTTTGATCGTACATTGTCAAGAACTGCTTGCTTTGTTTGTAGCTTCAAGTTTTTTACTTGATTACATATTACATGAATACATACATGAATTCATGATCTGATTCATGATTTTTGATTGTCTGCCTTTAAATTCAAATCAGAAGTTGGTTGTTTAACAGAAAAATAGAGTTTTTGGGATCACATCTTTACTTTTCTGAAATAATGCATGCTACTCCTCTTAAGACTCTCTAAATCACAATTTCTCAACTGGGGTCAACAAGGCCCCCTTGGAGTGCCTAGGGAATTCCTGGGGCTGCAGGTGAAGATCACATAAATGGGGCTATAGCCAGAGGCTAGAGGGCCAACTGGTGGGATGGGAGCTGCGTGCACAGGAACACAACATGGCTATAAATTGGCTACGGAGGAAAAAGGATAGAAAACTATAATGCTTTTTAGATCATATTTTTTAAAATTTTATTTAGTCACAGTTAATGACAAAGATAGGCATGTTTTGTTTCAAGTATACAAAGCTTCAAAACAATCCCTTAACTTGTGTTCACTTCCCTCCACCAATAACCCTCCCCTAACCCTGGCTTGGACTTCCACCCGAAAGTCTGTCTCTATCAAAGGTACTTGTATAGAACTTGGTGCCACGTGGCTTTCAGTATTGTTAC
The DNA here is from genome assembly GCA_021461705.1 of Cryptotis parvus. Classification (NCBI taxonomy): domain Eukaryota; kingdom Metazoa; phylum Chordata; class Mammalia; order Eulipotyphla; family Soricidae; genus Cryptotis; species Cryptotis parvus. Next base: position 17,298 of record JAJIBD010032081.1, on the reverse strand, counting down.
TGACTGGGGTTCATTACCTTTCAGCTTTTCCTCCTTGTTCAGTGAAACACTTCCATCCACCCACCATATTGTTTTCTGTTCCCTGAGTTTTCCACCATTTCCTCAAGTGGCAAACTACTTACTGAAAGTCAATTTTTATGATCATCTTTATTACCTATAGCTTCTCTCTGTCAGATAAGGATTTCTTCAGCTTGATCTTACTCTCCATTGGAACTTAAGTGCTTGAATTATGTAATACATAAATAATTTCATCTTTACAAATTCAATAAATTGTTTGAGTTGTTATTTGAAGATTTTAGTTTATAGAACATCTCTCCTATTTGCTACACAAATACTCTCTTATCCCTAATTATTAAGAAAATTAAAGGTTTCTTTTTTGTGTATAACTGTTTTGAGGTATGAACAATTTGCATGACTATGTCAGCAATATTACTCCATAGGAAAAAAAATGTGGTCTTTTGAAGACTTGTTTTTCACAGAGTCATGTCAAAAACATTTCCTTAACATTTATGTCCATAGTTATATTTGTCAATTTTGAAATTCCATGTGTCCAATTTTAAGATGTTCTGTTTCTCCACTATTGCTCTATGTAATACTGAAATTCCTAAGTACAGGAATAAGGTAAGAAAAATAACTTGTTGGGACCAATTGTGAAAAATGGTCAAATTGTCTCTGCTTGCTGGTGACATGATAATATGAATGTAGTTCCCTAAGACTCCTACTAAGAATATTCATAAATAATAAACTAGTACAGAAAAGAAAGCAGACTATAAAAACTTCACCAAGACCCACAATGATAAATCCGACAACACCATAAATGCAGCAGAAATGAAACAACAAATAGACACTTCTCTGAAGAAGACCAGTAGACACATACATGGCCACTTTTTTATCAAGGAAATTCAAATTAATATATCATTGAGATATTGATTCACAATCATGATAATGGCAGTCACCTAAACTGTATCACTTGTCTTCCTGTTGTTCATCGATGTGCTCTAGCGGCAACAGTAACATCCCCATGTGTCCTGTCATGTACTAGTGCAGCCCAAGGGCATCTGCTTGACCTAGGAGCATGAAGAGCCTCAAACCATTCCCTCAGGTCATGGGAATGAGGTCTATAATTGTGACTGGTATTTGACTTATCAAATACCACATGGGTAGCTTGCCAGGCTTTGCCATGTGTGCATCATACTCTCAGTAGTAGGCTCTCAGTTCGTTCAGACACTATGTGGCGCCACTCAGGAGCTGTGACTCAAAATCCCCTAGAGAACAAGCCTGGGAGACCAAACCTTTCAAGGGAGGGAGACTGAGTCCCAGTCAGGTCAGCTCTTTGCTGTTGCCCACCCAGCAAAGCCAGGGAGAGCCTTTCCATTTCCCACCAGAGAGAGATTCATTTGCCGAGTGGACACGAGAGTGTAGCCCTCAGTGGGGCCTCTGCCCATGGCATGCTTCTGGCTCCCAAAGCAGCATTCACTGCCAATATAGAGTCCTACCAGCCATGAACCTCTCGAGGCAGGTCACCCCTACCCAGTTTCCTAGAACCTCCATAACCAGCAGGAATGGTTCTTGGAAGCTGCCCTATAGAGCCAACCCCAGAGGCCTGGCCTTACACATGGAGAACAGCTAAGCTCAGCTCCAGGAAAATAAAATCAGGCAGCAGAGGGGAGACAAGGCTCCTTTTCTCAGCTCCTCTAAGAGACAGACTCTACCTATATGACATGGTGCATTAAAACCCACTTCACTGGCCAAAACAACACTACAGGGGGTAGGGTGCTTGCCTTACATGTGACTGAGCTGGGTTAGGCCCAGTTTCCTATAGGGTCCCCTAGCCCTCCGGAAGCATCCCTGAGTGTAGAACCAGGAGAAAACCCTGAGCACTGCTGAGTATGGCCCTCAACCCAAACCAAAACAATAAATGAAACCAGCCTCAAGGGCAAGGGATATAGCTCAGTGCAGTAGCCCCTGTCCTTGTCCAAGCACAAAACAAACCATCAGCAATTTTAAATGAGAAAGAAAACCCTAAAACCAGCCTCAAGGAAATGCCATGAGTAAACATCACCTTAGGCTAGAGATAGAGCTCAAAGCAAGGTCCAGATGCTTTGCATATGGGTGCCTGAATTTCATCCCAGGCCCCATGCAGTCCCCTGAGCATCATCAGGAGTGACCCCTGAGCACTGAGTGTCTGACCCCACATAGAAAAAATATTATACAAAACCATGGTATAATTTTTGAAACAATGAATAGGATTAAATTTGGAAAAGATATCATATTTAAGCACCATGTTTAAATTATGTTGAAAATTATGTATAGCTTTTAAATTGAATTAGTACTATATACATAAAACCTATAACATGTATACTTATATTTATTATACATATGCAACCATGACAAAGCAAGCAGACTTAGAAAGGAATAGTCTGCTCTAAGATGGATAGTTAAATATGAAAATTGGAATTTTTGTACCCTGAAATCTACTGCAAACTTTGGGGTTTTATTTACAGAATTAATGATATTCATTGTGTTGTAGGCAGGCAGACGGGGGGGGGGGGGGGGGGGGGGGGGGAGGACGTGACACATGGCAATAAAATTCCTGAAGAAGAGCTCCAGAGCCACACCTGATTGAAAGCCCCAAAACCAAACTTGATAAGACCATATCAACAATAGACCTTGGAGGAAGGGAAGGCCAGAAGGAATGTGTAAATGACTTCCCTGAGGGAAGGAAAGGCCAAAAAGGAATATGTAAATCTCCTGAGGGAAATGAATCAGCCTTCCTGCCCAGGACCCAGCTCAAGGAAGACCCCAGGACATTCCAGTCAAAGAAGACCACTCCCAAAGTCTACTCCCCTTGGTAACGGGCCCTAGCAACCGAGGTTGAAGCCCCATATGGGAGTAACTTGGGGAGAAATCTATAAAAGCCTGTCCTGACCAAAGGACAGGGCGCACATGCTGCCTGGGTACACATGTCGCCTGCGCCGCACATGCTGCAAGGACACTTATGCTGCCTGAGCCCATGTGGCCAAGCACATGTGGTGCCTGAGCACGTGTGTTGCCCGCATCTCCCCTCTTGAGATGTGTGACTCTCTTTTTACTCGCTCTCCGCCTTTGGAGCAGCCCGCGTTCTCCCTTGAGCGCGTTACTCTTTCCTTTCTTTCTCTCCCCCACCCCTCCTAAAACCTCCTTAATAAAATCTATTTTACTTCACTGCTCGTCAACTCCTGAAAATTATTTTTCTGCGAGGAAGACAAGAACCCTAAGGCAGCCCTGGGTAAGGCCTAGGACTGACTTTCCTTTCCTGCAAAGAGCAATTCCTCGCTCCAGCCTGAGTCCGTGGCTCCCCAGAAACCTCGGGTGGTGGGGAGTAACTCCCGTGCCTAGAGATCAAGCGGGCATCAGGTGTGGCTTGACGGCCACCTCGTGGGGCTGGTGGGGCTCAGGCCCACGCCGTGCAGGGGCTCATCGCAGACTTTATCAGTCCTAAGCCAGCCCAGCGGGTCCCGGGTGGCAGAGGCGGCTGGGGAGAAAGCGACCATCTCTCTCTCCTTCCTGCCTCACATAAGTCACCCGTGGGGTCCACCTGCAACAATTGTGCATCAAAATTTTGCAAGCAATTGAAAGGTATTTGACAGAAATTATGACGGTTTGAAATATTTTTATTTTATGTCAACAATTCACCATAAATTTTGTTTGAAATTGTTAAAAATAAATAAAAAACTATATTTGAGGGGAAACATCACGGAGAAGGGGTCAAAGTAACCCCAGGGTCACCCCATTCCAGAGGGGCTGTAAAGAAATGCCCAAATTTCTAAATATCTAAATCACAGAGCCAACAACAATGAAAAAAAGAGCTCCAAACTTCCAAAACCGGATTTAGAAAGGTGCCTGTCAAGGAGGCAGGCTGGGGGTGAGGTGGAGGAGGGAACCTGAGAACCCTAGTGGAGAGAAGTCACTGGTGGTGGAATGTATTGCGCTGGAACATATTATGTTGAAATTCAACTAGTTATCGCTGTAAATCATGGTACTTTGATACAATTTAAATAAATAAATAAAGTTTTCACATGACAGAAGAAAAGGAGATAAGACAGAAGCATCATGATCCAAAGTAATGGATGAATACTGAAAATACAATTAAAAAGCTTGTGCAGAAACTCTCAGGTAGGGAAAGCCTAAAGTGAAGGAAGCCAGGTTCTGGATAAACCAGGGCAAGCTATGGTAAACCTGAAAAACCATGAGGTCTGTGGGACTAGGTGAGATATGAAATACAGGAGCATGATCATTCTATTTCTTTCAAGTCTCAAGTGAAAAAGGGACACGATTTCAAATTCATTTAGGATAATAGTAATTTAATATCTTTAGGAGTTTAGTATGTATGACCTATTTGTCATTTAAATTATATATTACTTAAATATATCCCTTTTCTATGGGATAGAAAAGTTTCTTTAGAATAGAAGAAACTTTTAGATAACTTTCATAGAAGTCCTTTGTTTTCATAGTAGGAACATATCCACTGTTGCAACTCTTACTCCTGAATATGTGCTCAAGGGTTACTCCTAGAACTGCTTGGGAGATTCTATGTGTTGCCTGGGATTGAAATTGGTTGAATATGCAAGGAATGTGTCCTGCCCACTGTCAAATCAACAGACTTAAATTTAACCTTTTTAAAACGTATCTGTGGAAATAATAGTCATGTTATCTTCCCAACATGCCATCAAATAAGAATTTCAGTATTATTCTATTTAAGTCCTCAAAGAAACAAATAGTAAAATATTTAGGTTCACGTAGAGAATATAAAAATGTTTGTCCAATAAGATAATGGAGAATCTTTCTGCAAATCCATATTTCTGAAACGTCCCACCTGCAGGATTATGCCCCATGTCAGGTGGTCTTCTTGGTTAAGACATGGGAAATGTCAATTAAAATAAGTATCCTATATTGGTGTTGGTGTTAGTGTCCCTGTCAACACAACATGGCCATGAGCATTGATTTATTTGAATGCCTAACAAACCAATTTGGATGATTACAGTTGAAGAGATGTGGCTCAGTGCTGGCAGCTTCTATCTTCATTGTCTATGCACCAACATCCACATAAAAGGAAGAAGAAATTGAGAAATTGTGCATGGAACTGGAGTTCTATAAAGAACAAGTTCTATAAAGGATGAGGCTCTATAAAGAAGACCACACATTCTACAAGATCATAGTCAGTGATTTTAACTCCACCTCGGGACACATAGCCTTGAATGGAATGAACAGGGTGAGAGATTATCTGAGTCCATTATGTCGACCAAGACCATTCATGGGAACTCACAGTTCCAGAAGGCTGATTCTAAACGTTGGACATGGGAATCTCCTAGTGGACAGTTCCACAATGAAACTGACCACATTATATTCAATCGATGGTTTTTCCTGACTGATGTCACTGTCGTTCTAAAATTCCAAACAGGATCAGATCAGACCACCAACTCCTTTGTGCAAAATTCTACTCACAGAATGGGGAGAAAGAGCTGCAAAGTTTAAGAAGAGAAATCCCAGAATGACCACCAACTAGGGGGCTCTTTGGGACTGTTGCAGCAACATGGGAAGAAGCCATCATTGACATCGATGAAGAATACAACTGACTGGTTCAGCACCTTCATGATTGTGCAATGAAAGCCGAGAGAACCTCAAAAGGACACCTGTCTTCAAAACTCTCTAGCTCATTTGCCAACGTGGCAAGGCTCAAGCCTCAGGCAACCATAAACTAATGTCCAAGCTCAAGCTAATGCCCATGTGCAGAGAAGCGATAAAGGAAGACCTCAAAGAGAAAAGAGCAGCAATACTGGGCTATGCAGCAGAAGCCAGGAAAAGCATTCACAATGCCCTCCTGTCCTTTGCCAACTATAAGACCAAGATGACTGCCCTCCGACATCCTGATGGATCTATCCCATCTTCCAGAAAGGCAATGGAGAATATTGCCTATGAATTCTATTCGGATCTCTTTGATAGCTATGTCCACATGCCTACATACCAAATTCTGCAGGATGGATATGTCATTCCCAACATTCTCCCTTCTGAAATCCGACATGCCATTTTATTGGTAAGGAAGCGAACAGCACCCGGCCAGACAGAGTCAAACCTGAACACCTGAAGAATCTACCATCAGTACTCATCAATACACTGGCTCGGCTCTTCACATGCTACCTGTCTGAATGCAAGGTGCCATCCTGATGGAAAACCAGCAGGACAGGTCTACTGTTCAAGAAGGGAGAAATTCACGACATTGGCAACCATGGCCCCATCTGCCTGTTGTCTGTCATCTACAAGCAGTTCACTCGAGTCATCCAGAACAGGATTGGCAGAACATTAGATGAAGGGTAACCATGTGAGCAAGCTGGCTTCCGAAAAGGATTTAGCACAATCGACCATATCCACAAGTTAACCAAGCTCATTGAGATTTGTAGGGAGTTCAAGTTACTGCTCTGTCTAACGTTCATTGATTTAAAGAAAGCCTTTGATTCTGTTGAGATTGAAGCAGTCATCAAAGCCTTAGCTAAACAGGGTGTTCAAACCCAATACATCAAGATCCTTCATGAGCTGTATTACGGATTCACCCCCAAGATCAATGTCCAAACACTCCCTCCCACCGAACCCCAGTCTACCCCTATAGCAGGCACCTTTTGTTTCTCTTTCTCCTCTCTGTTTCTGTCTCTGTATTTCTCTCTCTTCCTTTATACTTTTTGGCTTGCCTTACAGATATAACAGGTTATGATGTCTCTATATGTATATTCAATAGTTCTAGTGTGACATTATAATTCCCCATTCCCTATCAACCTCCCCAGTTTGTTGCAACTGGAATGAACATTACAGTATATAAATGTGAAAGATCCTGGGAAGGCCTGGCCTTCCGTTACTGTCTAGGGCTGTCATGTGCTGTGGAGCAGCCTTGCACTGGCACAGATGTGTATCTGGAGTGTCTCTTGTCAGGTGTTGCTGGATGTGGAATCTGGGAGCTTGTAGCCACGCCCACCTACAGAGAGGTGAAGTAAAGGGCTGAGGAGCCAAAATCCCCACACCGAGTTTGGCCAGCGTGGCACCCTGCACATGTGTGCGAGCCCTAGGAGCTATGTTGGACTAGCCCAGGGGCTGAGACATTTACTGTCCTCTGAAACTCCATGGGCTGCTCCATGTGGGGCTGAGCAGTGCAGCTGTGGGTCTGGAGTGTCTCTTGTCCAGTGTTGCTGACTGGTTTTATTGTTTTCAAGAATTGAAAAGAGAAAATTTCTCACGTTCTTTAGAAGTTCAGTCTTAGATTTAAAGTTATGAGCATTCCGGCATGTTAAATTGACCTGCACATACTTCTGTGTGTATGCATGTATTAGAACGATGATTAATGTATTCTTTCTTACACAAGAATGTTGTGCCTTAACTCAGAACTCAACATTTCCCCTAAATATACTGAAATTTTAGCCCAGCCTTGTAAAACAAACCCAATGATCTATTTCTTAAGGGAATGAGAACACATTAAGATGAAATAAGGAACAATTAACAAAAAAGTTATAAAGAAGAAATAATAATTCTAACTGGTCAGGCACAACAGAGGTTGCAAACACAAGACACCAAGAAAATACAGGTAACAGCATTGGAAAAATCATACTGCTGGGAAATGTCCTAATCAGCTGGGAAATTGAGAGACAGTTCTATTGGTTCATGATTTCTCAGGGAAACATCTTTAAATTATATCTGGAAATGAAAGAAGGTATTCTGACCCTTTCATCATATTGAAGGCAGTATTGCATAATCAATGGAGAACAGTTTCTACCACATCAAACTGACATTCTTCATCTTCCTCTTAGATGTAAAATTAGGTTTGGTGACAACTCTCACTTGTTTACAAACCTCTGGATTGATATTTATCCACAAAGCGTAGAAGTTTTCCATCATCTGAATTTTTGAGAGACCTGGTGAGATCTATTTTTATATTTTTTGTATTTTAGGAAAAATTTTGAATTGTTATAAATAAACCATTTAATATGCTAAATCATCTATCCATGTTTCTGAGTTCAGTAGGATCACTTAGTGTTATTCACTTGAACTAGTCAACACTTTCCTAGAACAAGATTTTATTTTGCGATTGGAATTATATGGAAAGTTCAAAGTAATTAAAATACAGAATAAATCAGATATTCATGTCAATTGAATAGCAGTCTTCATATAATAATCACTGAAATATTTGGTATATAATTTGGGATATAATATGGCATTAGATTATCTCTCAGAAATGAAAATCGTGACTCGGTTTCTCTTAATTCTCCAATCACTGTCTTCCCGTTCGTCATCGATTTGCTGGAGCGGGACCCAGTAACATCTCCATATGTCCTGTCTCATGCTAGTAGAGCCAGCCCAAGGCATCTGCTTGCTCCAGGAACATAAAGAGCCTCAATCCATTCCGGAATGAGGTCTATAATTGTTACTGGTATTTGGCATATATATCAAATACAACACGGGTAGCTTGCCAGGCTCTGCCGTGCAGGTAGCATACTCTTGTAGGCATCTCTAAGTCCAGCATTTATTGATGAAGGGGCAGCGCGAGCCGGCGCTGATAGGCTGGTCTGCTGGGTGGAGGTCTGACGAGAGAGGCCCTCATGGAGTGGGAAAGGAGGCCCTCATGGAGCAGGGGGGTCGTCTAGCTTGTTGCGAGGCTCTGCTGGGGTGGTGGGCCAGGGCTGGAACCTACCATCCCTCCCTGGCACCTCGTGAGCAGCTGGTCACAGGGAGAGCCAGTAGCAGCTCTGCCCCATGTCTGCGAGTCTCTGGACCGGCATACCTGAGCGGATTTAAGAAAGAATGCTGCAGGGTGGAACTCGATGAGCCAGGCACTGATAGGCTGGTCTGCTGAGTGGAGGTCTGACGAGAGAGAAGTCCGGATGTGGAAAATGGAGGTCCTCATGGAGTGGGGGGGTCGTCTGGCTTTTATCCAGAATTTTTTATCCAGAATTCTCCAATAGCAAATATTTATTCCTTGGATATGCTCATTTATCAGGCATCACATACCTGAATGGTATTTTAGGTTTTGATACTTTATTAAAATATTATTGAAGAATATCATCGTATTAGAAATTAATATAATATCATTTTCAGAAGAAATATATTCTTAATTATTTCACTGATAAAATGGATAGGAAAGAAATTATGGATCATGAGGACACAGGGTCAGTCATCTCCATGTCATAGATTAAAATAATGCTCAGAGCCTAAGATCAAATTCACAGGGAACCCTGAACTCTTTGGGGTGCCCCAAAATGCAGCTGTCTGGAAAGGAAAGACCGTTGTTTCTTCTAAGACAAACCTTGACCTAATTTTTTTTTCCTGCAGAGGTACATAGAGTTAAAAGTAATATCAAAGTGAATGTACACAATGGGGATATTGGATCATACCGTGCCTCTTGTAGAAATATTTTAATATTAAAAATTTTTCACATACCCAAACCTAGCTAGATAGCAGGTAGGGCACTTGTACAATATGGTCCCTTGTGTCCCACCAAATGTCATCCTTGAAAGCAGAGCCAGGACTAAGTCCTCAACTCCCTCCAACCAAAAGTAAATCAGTATAAAACTACATACTATGCTAGTAATCTAATTTTGCATATTCATACTAGCTAGAGAATAGGATTATACTCATTTTGCTTCAGATTTCCTTAACCTAATGTTAGATGATGAAAAATAAAAATGTGGGTAGATAATACAAATAACTGCATGTAATTCCACAGAATCATTATTTCATAATATCTTTTTGATTTACACATATAATTCCTGAGAATCAGCATTTCAGAAATATTTTTATTTACACATAGTCCATTTTTGACTTTTGTTGGTTAGGGAGTTCATTTAGTTTTACTCTTTTATGGAGAAAGTACTCCAATAAAGATGATTAAGAGGTTTTTACATTGATATATATGTATATATATGTATATATATCAATGTATATGCATATATATACATATATATCAATGTATATGCATATATATATATGAAGGCTTTGAACTTGGGTGTGCCTGAATCTGATAGCCATTCAATTCATTTCTGACTATCGTTTTACTACAAAAATAGAGTCATCACCAATGAATCATATCAGTATATGCTTGACTTTTTAATATCTATTTTTCACTGATATAATGATCCTATAGAATTTGTTCATCATCTTATAGTCTAATGAAGGCTTTCTGCTGGCTGTGGCATTTATTGTATATTATTATTAAGGAACAGAACTTGGTTTGGAAATATCATGCATATATGATAGAAAAATACCTATATTTGTTTATGTGTGATGTTCTGTGTATAGGACTATATGCTGTCATTTTTGATAGTTTCTAATATTTGAAATAAATGAAAATCTATCTTATAATGTCATCATTTCAGACTTAAGTTACTTATAGCATGATTTTCTAACTGAACTTAAGGTAGGCGAATTATTTTCCATTTTACTTGTAAGTAAGGTATTGTCTTGATGAGAAAAATAGGAACGATCCCTTTTCTTACTCTAAGATTGCCATGGACATGACAAATAAATGACCAATAAATGACTGTTCTGCCCATACTGAGAACTACCATGTGGATTCTAATTTATTTTATTTTGGTAAAATGTTTTACAATAATTTTCATGTTATTTTCTGGTACTTGTGAACCTTTTTTACAACTTGTCCACCTAAGGGCCCATGGTACCAACGTTCCTTATGCCCAAATCTTGCAGAGAAAGTTTTATGTTACAACTTGAAACTCATTTTTTATTAACACTCTCAACAAATGTACATTAAAGGAATTAATCAATATTGTAAAAGCCATATATAACAAATCCACAGCTAGCACAAAACTTAATGGGCAAAAACTACAATGCTTTCCTATGAGACTGCATCAGGCATAGTCATTACACTATTACTTAGCATTATATTGTTGCCATGACTGCTATTTTTAACATTTTATTGAAGTCTTAATCAGAGGAGTAAGGAAATACAGAGACATTAGACAGATTTAAAAACAGATAAAGATGTATAACTCATTATTTACAGATGGCATGACTCTGTACATTAAATACCATGCAGATATTATGAAAACCACTTAGGAAAAAAAACCTACACATGAAAATAGCAGGATATAAGTGAAACAGAAATTTTTACATTCTTGTGTGTGATTAAAAGATGTAGAGGAGAGCTAAAAATAAGCAATCTCCTTCTACCATGTTAAATAAAGTAAGAATCCAGAAATCTTGGATCTCCTTTACAATTTAATCTGGTTGAAGATGACTAAGGGATCACAGTTTGCAATATGTAGAGTATTTTTCAATCTCTTCACCAGAGACTTTGTCCCTATTTAGAAATTGTCACTTGTCACTTGTCACTTGTCCTCCCTTTGCTCATCAATTTGCTCTAGTGGGTGCCAGGAACGTCTCCATTCGTTGGGAATGAGGTCCATTATTGTTAACTGTTTTTGGCATATTGAATACACCACGGGTAGCTTGCAAGGTTCTGACATGGCTCTGGGTTCACCCCAGGAGGCCCAGTCTTTTTCTGTCAAACATTCAACCATTAGGGCCCACAGGCCAGAGCACTGGGTGTAGACAAGATTGTCTCCCTGTCTGCCACCTACAGACACAGCTGGCACTTCAACCACACCTGCATACCTTGAGGGGCAATATATAGAAATTAGCAATACCAATCGCTAATGAATAAATTTTCTCCTTAATTTTTGTTGCTTGATATTCCACATGACCACTTATAAAAATTTCACATTTGACATCTCATTGGTTTCAAATAGAAAAGTTAATTTTTATATAAAGTAATTACTTTATGAATCCTGAAATGATATCATTGTTGAAGTGTATTTCTCATTTATTATTGAAGATTCTACATAGCTACTGTGGTAGCGCTGAGATTTTCCTGGGAAATGATGCAGAACCAAAGTTTTGTAAGTGAGTTTGTCCTCTTGGGGATTTCACAGAACCCAGATGTTCAGAAAACATTATTTGTTTTATTCCTCATTGTCTACATTGCAACGGTCAGTGGCAACCTGCTCATTGTGGTGACCATCATCAACAGCTCAGCACTCGTGGGATCCCCAATGTACTTCTTCCTGGCTTTCCTGTCCTCTCTGGATGTGTGTATCTCTGTCACTGGCCCCAAGATTATTGTTGACCTTCTCTCTGAGAAGAAAACCATTTATTTTGGTGAGTGTTTGATGCAGATATTTTTCTTGCACCTTTTTGCCGGGGTGGAGGTGATTGTCCTCACAGCCATGGCCTATGACCGGTATGTGGCCATCTGTAAGCCTTTGCACTATTCTACAATCATGAACTCAAGGCTCTTGTGGCATCCTGATGGCAGTTGCCTTTGCAGGGGGATTTCTGCATTCCATTATACAAAATACGTTTGCTTCCCAACTTCCCTTGTGTGGCCCCAATATCATCAATCATTTCATGTGTGATTTGTACCCATTGATTAAACTAGCCTGTGCGGACACCAGTGAATTTGGTCCTATGGGTCAAGCAGCCAACATTGGATTCTTTTGCATCTGATCTTCTCAATGTTACTTCTGTCCTATTGTGTCATCCTGTTTACTCTGAGACACTACAGCGCTGAAGGACAGAGGAAAGCCCTCTCCACCTGTGGATCTCACATTGCTATTGTGGTTTTGTTCTTTGGTCCATGTACATTTGAGTATGCCCGGCCTCCATTTGTTTACAGCTTTGATAAAATGGTGGAGATTGTCTACACCATGTTAACTCCTCTGCTAAATCCATTAATTTATACTTTTAGAAATAAGGGAAGTAAAAAATGCCATAAGAAATATGTGGAATACATTGATAGCAAAATATTGTAAGAAAATAGATCACTAAAGTTTAAGAATTCAACATTTAAGTATAGAAATCTCAAATACGCTTGGATGCAAACTTTATGTAAATGCACCATGTGAAAAAATATTAAAAGGCATTATTATGCTGCAAATATAGGAGACTTGGTAAATGATTTTACTGCTCATGTGATTTAGGTAGTCTACTAAGCATCTTATCAATTTTATATGTATGTTGAGTTAATTGTATTCAAAATTAGAATTTCATATCAGAAATATATTAATGAATGGTAATAAATAAAATGAGAAACAATAAAAATATTTTCAGTTGGATCAGTAAAACTTACTAAACTCATTATCAGAAGGAAGTCTTTATACTTTAAATTTTTTAAAAGAACTGAAATTTCCAAAGTTATTTATAGTTGAGTTTTAGGTATTTAATATTTCAAAATCAATCCACCAGTAGTGTCAACTTCTTCCACCAGTGTCCCATATGTTCCCCCTCCCCAAATCCCAACTCATCCCTCTTGGTCAAATCAACAATATTCAAAGTTTCAGTGATTGCAGCTTAGATTTCATATTTTTATTTTTTGATTCTGTATTTTTGAAATTGGCTGTACCATTCACTCATATCACTTGTATAATGAAGCCTGATGCCTGTTCATCTTTTACTTCTGCTTTTCATCTGCCCCCCTTGTGTTCCTTCCTTCTCTGTCTAAGAAGACTTTATATTTAGCAATGTGTTAGCTAGTTTTTCAGATTTTCTAAAAATTTTCCTTCGTCTTTTCTTTTTCATAGTGCATACACACAATTGGTAATTTAAAATGTAGTATATAAATCAAGATGCTCAAAATATTGCACTCAAAGTTAAACAAATAAAATATGTGCTATCAATATGTTTTTGTAAGTGGTTGTAAAGTATTCACCTCATAGCTATGGGGAGCCATAGCCATACACCTTTCTAGACTCAGATAAAAATTCTAACTATCTCTAAAACGGATTAATTCTTATACAATGGGAATAACTAGGGCAACATAGATACTGAGGTTCACTTTACAAACCTTTTTTCTCGGTGGTTTCTTTTTTGAAATAGTTATTCTGTGATATTTCTGAAGAACATACAAAAATAGAGTTCAATTTCCATCTCTGGAGTTTTAGGACCCTAATATCTCAGTTGGTACCTGACAACCCTGTGCATTCTTAATTTTGACTAAGTAACTATACAGTAGAATTTATAAATTACAGAAACTATGGTGTGTATATATATGTATATATTATAAATCATTTAGTATTATATTAATTTCCAAGAACTGTTTTGTCATATCAAATATAATTTGAACTGTTTTTAAATCTCACAAACTAAAAATGATTTATTTAGTTGACAGTGAAATATATGAATTTATTATTAATATTATTACACTCCAGTCTCAGATCAGTGAGGGGTAACCTGTCACAAAGGGTGAAGGAAAAATGATGAATTCAGAGATTGATCTCTAAGGAGGCAGCCTCTGAACTGAGACATGATTTATGGTTATGGCCTTTGGTAATATTTTGTCAAGGATTGCCTGCTTTTATCTATGGCTTCAACTGTTCTCTTTCATTAGTAAATAACTGGGATTACTGGATCTGATTAAAAGGCTTTCTATTGTCTGTCTGTAAAGTCAAATCAGAACTTTGTGGTTTGACAAAATATAGATTATTACAGCAATCTCATCTTTGTTTTTCTGTAGAAATAATGCATGCTACTCTTCTTAACACCATTTAGATCACAGCTACTCAAATGGGGGGCACAGAAAGTAACTTGTGGCTCCTAGGGAAATTCCTGGGGCTACAGATGAAAGTCATGGAACTGGAGCAAAAGCCAGAGACTTGAGGGCCAAATGGAGGGATGTGGTCTGGGTACACAGGAAGACATGACGTCAGAATATACCGGGTGGAGAAAAAAGGTTTATAGACCCAGAGAGTTTATGTCATCTTTTAAAATATTATTTATTCACAGAGGGAATGACACAGATACACGATTAGTTTCAAGTATACAATGTTTCAACACCAGTCCTTCACTTGGATCTACTTCCCTCCACCAACGCCCACCCAAACATCCCCCACATGGCCTCCCAACCACCATTCTGCCAATAAGAGAGGTGGTTTTGTTTCATTTTTTTTTGAACTTTTTGGTCCTGTGGGTTCCAGTATTATTACTGATTGGCTTTCATACATAACACCTGGCTACCTTTCAGCTTCCTTTCCTTGTCCAGAGAGGATGGAGAGAGAGGCAAATGCCAAGGGAAGCCAAAATGGCAACAAGGCCCCCTTCTTACTTCCCTAGCTTCTTTATAGACAGAAGCCTGACAAAATCTTCCAGCCCAGCCCATCGTGGGTTTGACTATCTAGAGATGAAGCAGGTAAATGACCCTTTTGAAATATAGATCTTTAGGTGGGCCTTGGCTCAAGCTTCACAAAAAACCAGAGCTGATTTCCAGAGGCAAAAATCTCACTAGCAGAGAGGAGTGGCTGCATCTCTGAAATCCAGAAAGCAATTCAGAATGCAATTTAGGAAATGGCATTAATACTTTTCATGAATATATAGCTAGCAGATCCCAGATTCTGGATCCCACTAAGGTCCAAATTCAGCAGAATAATTGACTTTGGCATTGCTTTAGAGCCAGAGACACATTTGTTTGTCCTGATGCACAAATCATGTCTCTGAACTAGGAGAGTTGATTACATTATGGTTGATCCAATGTGACCAAGTACTCTTGGAATATCTACATGTATATAATCCAGGTGGGGACCTGTGGGAACAGAATATTGATCTGGGGCAAGCAAGATTAATGATAAAAATATTTATGCCATATAAAATTATGAAATTAGTCCAATTCTGCCTGAACTCCCAGTGTGTCTGCTCCAGAGATTTCCCAAAGGCAGGAACCAGCTCTCCACATAAGCTAAGTATGGCTGGAGGCTAAGGATTAGTAGGGTGTGTTACCAAACAAATAAGAGACACTAAATTCAAGTTCAGTTAGAAGGTTAGTATATATGACCTATATGTCATTTAAATAATATATTATTTAAATATATTCCTTTCTATGGGACAGAAAATTTTCTTCAGAATAGAAGAAACTTGTAGATAACTTTCATATAAATCCTTTGTTGTCATAGTAGGGCAATATCCAGTGTTGCATTTCTCCTGAGTCTGTGCTCAGGGGTTACTCCCTAGAACGGCAGGGGATTCTATGTGTTTTCCTGGGATTAAAATTAGTTGAATATGGAAGGAATGCCCTTTCCACTGTCAAATCAACAGATTAAATTTATCCTTTTAAAACTTATCTGTGGAAATACTAATTATGTTATCTTCCTAACACACCTTCAAATAAGAATTCAGTATTATTCTATTTAAGTCCTCTTCCAAGAAACAAATAGTAAAGTATTTAGGCTCATGTAGAAAATATAAAAATGCTAGTCCAAGTAGGATAATGGAGAATCCTGCAGAGCCATATTTGTGAAATGTTCTACCTCCAGGAATATGCCTCATATTAGTTGGTTTTCTATGCTAAGACATGCGAAATTTCGATTAAAATAAGTATCCCATCTTGCATAGGTCATAAAATAAAGGTGCTTTTGAGTCCACTATTTGTGAGGTCAATGTGAGTTTCATCTTTATGCTAAGCAAACATAAAATAGAGGCTGAAAAATATACAGACACCATTAAACTCCTTAGAATTACTGTTGACTGAAGGTTTTCACTGCTTGAATCACACCATGAATTCCATCGAGTAAATTAGAGCCTGGTATTATTCTTTTCAAGAATTGAATAGAGAAAATATCTCATATTCTTTACAATTTAAATCTTAGATTTAAAGTTATGAGCTAGCAGGCACATTAAATTGGTCTGACGTTACATCTGTGTGTATGTGTAAAATGTGTTAAATTAGCATGTATTAGAACAATGATCCCCATATTTTTTCTTACATATGGATGTTGAGCCTTATCTCAGAGTTAACATTTTTCTAAGTATACTGAAATTTCAACCATCTTGTCCTACAAACCCACTGACCTATTCCTTCAGGGAATGGGAATACATTAAGATGAAATAATAGCAATTAACAAAAATGTTATAAATAATAAATAATAATTTAATTGGTCGGGCACAATAGAGGTTGCAAAACACTAAAGAAACTCAAGGAAACACAGGTAACAGATTTGGAAAATCATACTGCTGGAAACGCTCCGTAATCACCTGGGAAATTGAGGGACAAGCTCCTATTGGTTCATGATTTCAGGGAAACATCTTTTAAATTATATTTGAAAAATGAAAGAAGGTATTCTGACTCTTTCTGTCATGTTGAAGGTAGTACTGCAATCAATGGAGAATAGTTTCTACCACATTTAAGCTGACATTCTTCATCTTCCTCTTAGACGTGAAAATAGACTCCTGGGGAGAACCTTTCACCGTTTGCCAGCTTCTTGATGTATATTTATCCAC
>JAJIBD010032080.1:0-15366 GCA_021461705.1 Cryptotis parvus | reverse complement strand
ACATGGCAATAAAATTCCTGAAGAAGAGCCCAGGAGCCACACCTGATTGAAAGCCCCAAACCAAACTTGATAAGACCATAATGTCAATAGACCTTGGGAAGGGAAGGCCAGAAGGAATGTAAATGGCTTCCTTGAGGGAAGGAAAGGCCAAAAGGAATATGTAAATCTCCTGAGGGAAATGAATCAGCCTTCCGCTCCAGGACCCAGCTCTCAAGGAAGACCCCAGGACATTCCAGTCAAAGAAGATCACTCCCAAAGTCTACTCTCTTGGTAACGTGGCCCTAGCAACCGAGGGGTTGAAGCCCCATATGGGTAACTGGGGAGAAATTCATAAAAGCCCTGGTTCTGACCAAAGGACAGGCGCACATGCTGCCTGGGCACATGTCGCTTGCGCTGCCACATGCTGTAAGTGACAATTTATGCTGCCTGAGCCCAGGTGGCTGCGCACATGTGGTGCCTTGAGCACGTAAGGTCTGCATCTCCCCTCTCTCTTGAGATGTGTGTACTCTCTCTCTTTACTCGCTCTCCGCCTTTGAGCAGCCCCATGTTTCCCCTTGAGCGCTAAGTATTTTTTTCCTCCTTTTCTTTTTCTCTCCCCCACCCTCCTAAAACCTCTCATTGCAAAATCTATTTTACTTCACTGCTCAGCCAACCTTGAAAATTATTTTTCATGAGAAAATAAGAACCCTAAGGCAGCCCTGCAAGTGCCTAGGACTGACTTTCCTTTCCTGCAAAGAGCAATCTCCTCGCTCCAGCCTGAGTCCGTGCCCTGGGCGAAACCTGGGGTGGTGGGGAGTAAATCCCGCGGCCTAGAGATCAAGCGGGCATCAGGTGTGGCTTGACGGCCACCGGGGCTGGTGGGGCTCAGGCCCATCTTCCAGAGTGCAGGGCTCATCGCAGACTTTATCAGTCCTAAGTCGGCCCAGCTGGTCTGGGTGGCAGAGGCTGGGGGAGAAAGCCACCATCTCTCTCCTTCCTGCCTCACATAAGTCACCCGTGGGGTCCAACCACTCAAATACCTCAGCATCAAAATTTTGCAAGCAATTGAAAGGGGTATTTGACAGAAATTATGACGTGTTTTAAATATTTTTATTTTATGTCAACAATTCACCTATAAATTTTGTTTGAAATTGTTAAAATAAATAAAAAACTATATTTGAGGGGAAATATCACGGAGAAGGGGTCAAAGTGAATCCCAGGGTCACCCTATTCCAGAGGGGCTGTAAAGAAATGCCCAAATTTCTAAATATCTAAATCACAGAGCCAAATAACAATGAAAAAAGAGCTCCAAACTCTCCACCGGATTTCAAAGGTGCCTGTCAAGGAGGCAGGCTGGGGGTGGAGAGGGGTGGAGGAGGGAACCTTGAGAACCCTAGTGGAGAGAAGTCACTGGTGGTGGAATGTATTGCTGTAACATATTATGTTGAAATTCAACTAGTTAATATCGCTGTAAATCATGGTACTTTTGATGTACAAATTTAAATAAATAAATAAAGTTTTCACATGACAGAAGAAAAGGAGATAAGATAGAAGCATCATGATCCAAAGTAATGGATGAATACTGAAAATACAATTAAAAAGCTTTAGCAGAAACTTCAGGTAGGGAAAGCCTAAAGTGAAGGAAGCCAGGTTCTGGATAAACTTAGGGCAATATGGTAAACCTGAAAGATCCATGAGGTCTGTGGGACTAGGTGATATATGAAATACAGGAGCAATGATTATTCTATTTCTTTCAAGTCTCAAGTGAAACGGGACACGATTTCACATTCATTTAGGATATTAGTAATTTAATATCTTTAGGAGTTTAGCATGTATGACCTATTTGTCATTTAAATTATATATTACTAAATATATCCCTTTTCTATGGGATAGATTTCAGAATAGAAGAAACTTTTAGATAACTTTCATAGAAGTCCTTTGTTTTCATAGTAGGAACATATCCACTGTTGCAACTTTACTCCTGAATATGTGCTCAAGGTTACTCCTAGAACTGCTTGGGAGATTCTATGTGTTGCCTGGGATTGAAATTGGTTGAATATGCAAGGAATGTGTCCTGCCCACTGTCAAATCAACAGACTTAAATTTAACCTTTTTTAAACGTATCTGTGGAAATACTAGTCATGTTATCTCTCCCCAACATGCCATCAAATAAGAATTTCAGTATTATTCTATTTAAGTCCTCAAAGAAACAAATAGTAAAAATATAGGAGTCATGTAGAGAATATAAAAATGTTTGGTCCAATAAGATAATGGAGAATCTTCTGCAAATCCATATTTGGAAACGCCCCACTCAGGATTATGCCCTATGTCAGGTGGTCTTCTTGGTTAAGACATGGGAAATGTCAATTAAAATAATATCCGAGACAGGCGCTGGTGTTAGGGGTGTCCCTGTGGGCACAACACGGCTAAGAGCATTGATTTATTTGATGCCCTAACGCACCACTTTGATGATTACAGTTGAAGAAATGTGGCTCAGTGCTGGCAGCTTCTATCTCTCATTGTCTATGCACCAAAATCCACATAAAAGGAAGAAGAACTTAGAAATTGTGCATGGAACTGACTTCTATAAAGAACAAGTTTTATAAAGGATGAGCTCTATAAAAGAAGACTACACATTCTACAAGATCATAGTCAGTGATTTTAACTCCACCTCGGGACACATAGCCTTGAATGGAATGAATAGGGTGAGAGATTGTCTGAGTCCATTATGTCGACCAAACTATTCATGGGAACCTCCCAGTTCCAGAAGATTGATTCTAAACGCTGGACATGGGAATTTCCCTAGTGGGACAGTTCCACAATGAAAATGACCTCACATTATATTCAATCGATGGTTTTTCCTGACTGATGTCACTGTCGCTCTAAAATTCCAAACAGGATCAGATCAGACCACCAACTCCTTGTGCAAAATTTTACTTCACAGAATGGGGAGAAAGAGCTGCAAAGTTTAAGAAGAGAAATCCTAGAATGACCACCAACTAGGAGCTCTTTGGGACTGTTGCAGCAACATGGGAAGAAGCGCTATTATTGACATCGCTGAAGAATACAACTGACTGGTTCAGCACCTTCATGATTGTGCAATGAAAGCTGAGAGAGACCCTCAAAGGACACCTGTCTTCAAAAAACTCTCTAGCTCATTTGCTAACGCGGTAAGGCTCAAGCCTCAGGCAACCATAACCAATGTCCAAGCTCAAGCCACTGCCCATGTGCAGAGAAGCGCTAAAGGAAGACTTCAAAGAGAAAAGAGCAGCACATTTGGGCTATGCAGCAGAAGCCAGGAAAAGCATTCATAATGCCCTCCTGTCCTTTGCCAACTATAAGACCAAGATGACTGCCCTCCGACATCCTGATGGATCTATCCCATCTTCCCCAGAAAGGCAACAGAGAATATTGTCTATGAATTCTATTCGGATCTCTTTGATAGATATGTCCACATGCCTAACATACCAAATTCTGCAGGATGGATATGGGCCGGCTCCCAACATTCTCCCTTCTGAAATCCGACATGCCATTTTATTGGTAAGGGAGTTAACAGCACCCGCCAGACAGAGTCAAACCTGAACACCTGAAGAATCTACCATCAGTACTCATCAATACATTGGCTCGGCTCTTCACATCTACCTGTCTGAATGGTGCCATCCTGATGGAAAACCAGCAGGACAGGTCTACTGTTCAAGAAGGGAGAAATTACGACATTGGCAACTATGGTCCCATCTGCCTGTTGTCTGTCATCTACAAGAGTTCACTCGAGTCATCCAGAACAGGATTGGCAGAACATTAGATGAAGGTAAACTATGTGAGCAAGCTGGCTTCCGAAAAGATTTAGCACAATCGACCATATCCACAAGTTAACTAAGCTCATTGAGATTTGTAGGAGTTCAAGATACTGCTCTGTCTAACGTTCATTGATTTAAAGCACTTTCTTTCTGTTGAGATTGAAGCAGCTGGTCAAAGCCTTAGCTAAACAGGGTGTGTCAAACCCAGTCACATCAAGATCCTTCATGAGCCTATTACGGATTCGGCACCCCCAAGATCAATGTCCAAACACCTCTCCCATCGGTAGTCTACTCCCCTATAGCAGGTACCTTGTATTTTTCTTCTCTCTCTCTGTTTCTGTCTCTGTATTTCTCTCTTCCTTACACTTTGGCTTGCCTTGCAGATATAACATGTTATGATGTCTCTATATGTATATCTATAGTTCTAGTGTGACATTATACCTCTCATTCCCCTATCAACCTCCCTAGTTTGTTGCAACTGGAATGAACATTACAGTATATAAATGTGAAAGATCCTGGGAACTTCCGCTACTGTCTAGCTGTTCACGTGCTGTGGAGCAGCCTTGCACTGGCACAGATTATCTGGAGTGTCTCTTGTCAGGTGTTGCTGGATGTGGAATCTTTGGGAGCTCCGTAGCCACGCCTACCTAACATAGAGGTGAAGTGCTGAGGAAAGCCAAAAATCCCCACACACGAGTTTGGCCAGCGTGCACCCCACATGAGTGCCCCTAGGAGCTATGTTGGACTAGCCCAGGGGCTGAGACATTTACTGTCCTCTGAAACTCCATGGGCTGCTCCATATGGGGCTGAGCAGTGCAGCTGTGGGTCTGGAGTGTCTCTTGTCCAGTGTTGCTGACTGGTTTTATTGTTTTCTAAGAATTGGCAAGAGAAAATTTCTCACGTTCTTTAGAAGTTAAGTCTTAGATTTAAAGTTATGAGCATTCCGGCATGTTAAATTGACCTGCACATACTTCTGTGTGTATGCATGTATTAGAACGATGATTAATGTATTCTTTCTTACACAAGAATGTTGTGCCTTAACTCAGACCTCAACATTTCCCTAAATATACTCACATTTTAGCCCAGCCTTTGTAAAACAACACCTAATGATTTATTTCTTAAGGGAAATGAGAACACATTAAGATGAAATAAGGAACAATTAACAAAAAAGTTATAAAGAAGAAATAATAATTCTAACTGGTCAGGCACAACAGAGATTAAAAACACAGACTCAAGAAAATACAGGTAACAGCATTGGTAAAATCATACTGCTGGGAAATGTCCTAATCAGCTGGGAAATTGAGAGACAAGTTCTATTGGTTCATGATTTCTCAGGGAAACATCTATAAATTATATCTGGAAATGAAAGAAGTATTCTGACCTCTTTCATCATATTGAAGGCAGTATTGCATAATCAATGGAGAACAGTTTCTACCACATCAAACTGACATTCTTCATCTTCTTATTAGATGTAAAATTAGGTTTGGTGACAACTCTCACTTGTTTACAAACCTCTGGATTGATATTTATCCACAAAGCGAGAAGTTTAGGTTCCATCATCTGAATTTTTGAGAGACCTGGTGAGATCTATTTTTATATTTTTGTATTTTAGGAAAATTTTGAATTGTTATAAATAAACCATCTACTATGCTAAATCATCTATCCATGTTTCTGAGTTCAGTAGGATCACTTAGTGTTATTCACTTGAACTAGTCAACACTTTCCTAGAACAAGATTTTATTTTTGCGATTGGAATTATATGGAAAGTTCAAAGTAATTTTTCAAAATACAGAATAAATCTGATATTCATGTCAATTGAATAGCAGTCTTCATATAATAATCACTGAAATATTTGGTATACAATTTGGGATATATATGGCATTAGATTATCTCTCAGAAATGAAAATCGTGACCCGGTTTCTTAACTCTCCAATCACTGTCTTCCGCTCACATCTTGCTGGAGCGGGACCCCAGTAAATTCTTCTCCCATATGTCCTGTCTCATGTAGTAGAGCCAGCCTCAAGGCATCTGCTTGCTCCAGGAACATAAAGAGCTTCAACCATTCCGGAATGAGGTCCATAATTGTTACCGGTATTTCTACATATATATCAAATACAATATGGGTAGCTTGCCAGGCTCTCCGGGGTGTAGGTAGCATACTCTTGTAGTTCTCTCTAAGTCCAGTATTTATTGATGAAGTGGTGAGCGGGCGCTGATAGGCTGGTCTGCTGGGTGGAGGTCTTACGAGAGAGGGCCTCATGGGAGTGGAGGCCCTCATGGAGCAGGGGGTCGTCTAGCTTGTTGCGAGGCTCTGCTGGGTGGTGGGCCAGGGTTGAACCTACCATCCTTCCCTGGCACCTCGCGCAGCTGGTCACAGGAGAGCCAGTAGCAGCTCTGCCCCCATGTGTCTCACGGTAGTTTCTGTGACCAAGCATTCCTGTGCTTGGATTTAAGAAAGAATGCTGCAGGGTGGAACTCGATGAGCCAGGCAATGATAGGCTGGTCTGCGGGAGGTCTGACGAGAGAGAAGTCCGGATGTGGAAAATGGAGGTCCTAACAGGGTGGGGGTCGCTCTGGCTTTTATCCAGAATTTTATCCAGAATTCCTCCAATAGCAAATATTTATTCTCCCTTGGATATGCTCATTTATCAGGCATCAACATACTTGAATGGTATTTTAGGTTTTGATACTTTATTAAAATATTATTGAAGAATATCATCGTATTAGAAATTAATATAATATCATTTTCAGAAGAAATATATTCTTAATTATTTCACTGATAAAATGGATAGGAAAGAAATTATGGATCATGAGGACACAGGGTCAGTCATCTCCATGTCATAGATTAAAATAATGCTCAGAGCCTAAGATCAAATTCAAGGAACCCTGAACTCTTTGGGGTGCCCCAAAATGCAGCTGTCTGGAAAGGAAAGACCGTTGTTTCTTCTAAGACAAACCTTGACCTAATTTTTTTTTCCTGCAGAGGTACATAGAGTTAAAAGTATATCAAAGTGAATGTACACAATGGGGATATTGGATCATACCGTGCTTCTTGTAGAAATATTTTAATATTAGGTTTTTCACGCACTCCAAACCTAGCTAGATAGCAGGTAGGGCACTTGTAAAATATGGTCCCTTGTGTCCTACCAAATGTCATCCTTGAAAGCAGAGCCAGGACTAAGTCCTCAACTCCTCCAACCAAAAAGTAAATCAGTATAAAACTAGATACTCATGCTAGTAATCTAATTTTGCATATTCATACTAGCTAGAGAATAGGATTATACTCATTTTGCTTCAGATTTCCTTAACCTAATGTTAGATGGATGAAAAAATAAAAATGTGGGTAGATAATACAAATAACTGCATGTAATTCCACAGAATCATTATTTCATAATATCTTTTGATTTACACATATAATTCTGAGAATCAGCATTTCAGAAATATTTTTTTTTACACATAGTCCATTTTGACTTTTGTTGGTTAGGGAATTCATTTAGTTTTTACTCTTTTATGGAGAAAGTACTCCAACAAAGATGATTAAGAGGTTTTTACATTGATATATATGTATATATATGTATATATATCAATGTATATGCTCTATATACATATATATCAATGTATATGCATATATATATATGAAGGCTTTGAACTTGGGTGTGCCTGAATCTGATAGCCATTCAATTCATTTCTGACTATCGTTTTACTACAAAAATAGAGTCATCACCAATGAATCATATCAGTATATGTTGACTTTTTAATATCTATATTTCACTGATATAATGATCCTATAGAATTTGTTCATCATCTTATATAGTCTAATGAAGGCTTTCTGCTGGCTGTGGCATTTATTGTATATTATTATTAAGGAACAGAACTTGGTTTGGAAATATCATGATAGGATAGAAAAAAACCTATATTTGTTTATGTGTGATGTTCTGTGTATAGGACTATATGCTGTCATTTTTGATAGTTTCTAATATAGGAAATAAATGAAAAATCTATCTTATAATGTCATCATTTCAGACTGAAGTTACTTATAGCATGATTTTCTAACTGAACTTAAGGTAGGCGAATTATTTTCCATTTTACTTGTAAGTAAGGTATTGTCTTGATGAGAAAAATAGGAACGATCCCTTTTCTTACTCTAAGATTGCTATGGACATGACAAATAAATGACCAATAAATGACTGTTCTGCCCATACTGAGAACTACCATGTGGATTCTAATTTATTTTATTTTGCTAAAATGTTTTACAATAATTTTCATGTTATTTTCTAGTACTTTTGTGAACCTTTTACAACTTGTCCACCTAAGGGCCCATGGTACCAACGTTCCTTATGCCCAAATCTCTGCAGAGAAAGTTTTATGTTACAACTTGAAACTCATTTTTATTAACACTCTCAACAAATGTACATTAAAGGAATTAATCAATATTGTAAAAGCCATATATAACAAATCCACAGCTAGCACAAAACTTAATGGGCAAAACTACAATGCTTTCCTGTGAGACTGCATCAGGCATAGTCATTACACTATTACTTAGCATTATATTGTTGCCAAGACTGCTATTTTTAACATTTTATTGAAGTCTTAATCAGAGGAGTAAGGAAATACAGAGACATTAGACAGATTTAAAAACAGATAAAGATGTATAACTCATTATTTACAGATGGCATGACTCTGTACATTAAATACCATGCAGATATTATGAAAACCACTTAGGAAAAAATCTACACATGAAAATAGCAGGATATAAGTGAAACAGAAATTTTTACATTCTTGTGTGTGATTAAAAGATGTAGAGGAGAGCTAAAAATAAGCAATCTCCTTCTACCATGTTAAATAAAGTAAGAATCTAGAAATCTTGGATCTCCTTTACAATTAATCTGGTTGAAGATGACTAAGGGATCACAGTTTGCAATATGTAGAGTATTTTTCAATCTCTTCACCAGAGACTTTGTCCCTATTTAGAAATTGTCACTTGTCACTTGTCACTTGTCCTCCCTTTTTTGCTCAACAATTTGCTCTGGGGTGCCAGGAACGTCTCCATTCAGTGGGAATGAGGTCCATTATTGTTAACTGTTTTTGGCATATTGAATACACCACTGGTAGCTTGCAAGGTTCTGACATGGCTCTGGGTTCACCCCAGGAGGCCCAGTCTTTTTCTGTCAAACATTCAACCATTAGGGCCCACAGGCCAGAGCACTGGGTGTAGACAAGATTGTCTCCCTGTCTTGCCACCTACAGACACAGCTGGTACTTCAACCACACCTGCATACCTTGAGGGGCAATATATAGAAATTCAGCAATACCAATCGCTAATGAATAAATTTTCTCCTTAATTTTGTTGCTTGATATTCCACATGATCACTTATAAAAATTTCACATTTCATCTCATTGGTTTCAAATAGGAAAGCTAATTTATATAAAAGTAATTACTTTATGAATCCTGAAATGATATCATTGTTGAAGTGTATTTCTCATTTATTATTGAAGATTCTACATAGCTACTGTGGTAGCGCTGAGATTCTCCTGGGAAATGATGCAGAACCAAAGTTTTGTAAGTGAGTTTGTCCTCTTGGGGATTTCACAGAACCCAGATGTTCAGAAAACATTATTTGTTTTATTCCTCATTGTCTACATTGCAACGGTCAGTGGCAACCTGCTGATTGTGGTGACCACCATCAACAGCTCAGCACTCGTGGGATCCCCAATGTACTTCTTCCTGGATTTCCTATCCTCTCTGGATGTGCGTATCTCTGTCACTGGCCCCAAGATTATTGTTGACCTTCTCTCTGAGAAGAAAACCATTTCTTTTGGTGAGTGTATGATGCAGATATTTTCTTGCACCTTTTGCCGGGTGGAGGTGATTGTATTCACAGCCATGGCCTATGACCGGTATGTGGCCATCTGTAAGCCTTTGCACTATTCTACAATCATGAACTCAAGGCTCTTGTGGCATCCTGATGGCAGTTGCCTTTGCAGGGGGATTTCTGCATTCCATTATACAAAATATGTTTGCTTCCCAACTTCCCTTGTGTGGCCCCAATATCAACCAATCATTTCATGTGTGATTTGTACCCATTGATTAAATCTAGCCTGTGCGGACACCAGTGAATTTGGTCCTATGGGTCCTATAGTCGCAGCCAACAGTGGATTCTTTGCATCTGATCTTCTCAACGTTACTTCTGTCCTATTGTGTCATCCTGTTTACTCTGAGACACTACAGCGTTGAAGGACAGAGGAAAGCCCTCTCCCACCTGTGGATCTCACATTGCTATTGTGGTTTTGTTCTTTGGTCCATGTACATTTGAGTATGCCCGGCCTCCATTTGTTTACGCTTTGATAAAATGGTGGAGATTGTCTACACCATGTTAACTCCTCTGCTAAATCCATTAATTTATACTTTTAGAAATAAGGAAGTAAAAAATGCCATAAGAAAATATGTGGAATACATTGATAGTAAAATATTGTAAGAAAATAGATCACTAAAAGTTTAAGAATTCAACATTTAAGTATAGAAATCTCAAATACGCTTGGATGCAAACTTTATGTAAATGCACCATGTGAAAAATATTAAAAGGCATTATTATGCTGCAAATATAGGAGACTTGGTAAAATGATTTTACTGCTCATGTGATTTAGGTAGTCTACTAAGCATCTTATCAATTTTATATGTATGTTGAGTTAATTGTATTCAAAATTAGAATTTCATATCAGAAATATATTAATGAATGGTAATAAATAAAATGAGAAACAATAAAAATATTTTCAGTTGGATCAGTAAAACTTACTAAACTCATTATCAGAAGGAAGTCTTTATACTTTAAATTTTTAAAAGAACTGAAATTTCCAAAGTTATTTATAGTTGAGTTTTAGGTATTTAATATTTCAAAATCAATCCACCAGTAGTGTCAACTTCTTCCACCAGTGTCCCATATGTTCCCCCCCCCCAAATCCCAACTCATCCCTCTTGGTCAAATCAACAAAATTCAAAGTTTCAGTGATTGCAGCTTAGATTTCATATTTTTATTTTTTGATTCTGTATTTTGAAATTGGCTGTACCATTCACCTCATATCACTTGTATAATGAAGCCTGATGCCTGTTCATCTTTTGCTTCTGCTTTTCATCTGCCCCCTTGTGTTCCTTCCTTCTCTGTCTAAGAAGACTTTATATTTAGCTAATGTGTTAGCTAAGTTTTCAGATTTTCTAAAATTTTCCTTCGTCTTTTCTTTTCATAGTTTGCATACACACAATTGGTAATTTAAAATGTAGTATATAAATCAAGATGCTCAAAATATTGCACTCAAAGTTAAACAAATAAAATATGTGCTATCAATATGTTTTTGTAAGTGGTTGTGTAAAGTATTCACCTCATAGCTATGGGGAGCCAAAGCCATACACCTTTCTAGACTCAGATAAAATTCTAACTATCTCTAAAACGGATTAATTCTTATACTACCGGGAATAACTAGGGCAAACATAGATACTGAGGTTCACTTTACAAACCTTTTCTCGGTGGTTTTCTTTTTGAAATAGTTATTCTGTGATATTTCTGAAGAAACATACAAAATAGAGTTCAATTTCCATCTCTGGAGTTTTAGGACCCTAATATCTCAGTTGGTACCTGACAACCCTGTGCATTCTTAATTTTGACTAAGTAACTATACAGTAGAATTTACAAATTACAGAAACTATGGTGTGTATATATATGTATATATTATAAATCATTTAGTATTATATTAATTTCCAAGAACTGTTTTGTCATATCAAATATAATTTGAACTGTTTTTAAATCTCACAAACTAAAAAAATGATTTATTTAGTTGACAAGTGAAATATATGAATTTATTATTAATATTATTACACTCCAGTCTCAGATCAGTGAGGGGTAACCTGTCACAAAGGGTGAAGGAAAATGATGAATTCAGAGATTGATCTCTAGGAGGCAGCCTCTGAACTGGAGACATGATTTATGGTTATGGCCTTTGGTAATATTTTGTCAAGGATTGCCTGCTTTTATCTATGGCTTCAACTGTTCTCTTTCATTAGTAAATAACTTGGGATTACTGGATCTGATTAAAGGCTTTCTATTGTCTGTCTGTAAAGTCAAATCAGAACTTTTTTGTGGTTTGACAAAATAGAGATTATTACAGCAATCTCATCTTTGTTTTTCTGTAGAAATAATGCATGCTACTCTTCTTAACACTCCATTTAGATCACAGCTACTCAAATGGGGCACAGAAAGTAACTTGTGGCTCCTAGGAAATTCCTGGGGGCTACAGATGAAGTCATGGAACTGGAGCAAAAGCCAGAGACTTGAGGGCCAACTGGAGGGATGTGGTTTGGGTACACAGGAAGACATGACGCTGTGAATACTACCGTGGAAAAAGGTTTATAGACCCAGATAGTTTGTGATCTTTAAAAATATTATTTATTCACAGAGAATGACACAGATACACGATTAGTTTCAAGTATACAATGTTTCAACACCAGTCCTTCACTTGGATCTACTTCCCCACCAACGCCCACCCAAACATCCCCCACACGGCCTCCCAACCACCATTCTGCCAATAAGAGAGGTGGTTTTGTTTAATTTTTTTTGAACTTTTTTTGGTCCTGTGGGTTACAGTAGTATTACTGATTGGCTTTCATACATAACACCTGGCTACCTTTCAGCTTCCTTTCCTTGTCCAGAGAGGATGGAGAGAGGCAAATGCCAAGGGAAGCCAAAAAATGGCAACTAAGGCCCCTTTCTTCTTTCCCTAGCTTCTTTATAGACAGAAGCCTGACAAAATCTTCCAGCCCAGCCCATCGTGGGTTTGACTATCTAGAGATGAAGCAGGTAAATGACCCTTTGAAATATAGATCTTTAGGGTGGGCCTTGGCTCAAGCTTCACAAAAACCAGAGCTGATTTCCAGAGGCAAAATCTCACTAGCAGAGAGAGGAGTGGCTGCATCTCTGAACCAGAAAAACAATTCAGAATGCAATTTGAGGAAATGGCATTAATACTTTTTCATGAATATATAGCTAGCAGATCCCGGTGATTCTGGATCCTACTAAGGTCCAAATTCAGCAGAATAATTGACTTTGGCATTACTTTTAGAGCCAGAGACACATTTGTTTGTCCTGATGCACACAATCATGTCTCTGAACTAGGAGAATTGATTACATTATGGTTGATCCAATGTGACCAAGTACTCTTGGAATATCTACATGTATAATCCAGGTGGGGACCTGTGGGAACAGAATATTGATCTGGGGCAAGCAAGATTAATGATAAAAATATTTATGCCATATAAAATTATGAAATTAGTCCAATTCTGCCTGAACTCCCATTGTGTCTGCTCCAGAGATTTCCCAAAGGCAGGAACCAGCTCTCCACATAAGCTAAGTATAGCTGGAGGCTAAGGATTAGTAGGGTGTGTTACCAAACAAATAAGAGACACTAAATTCAAGTTCAGTTAGAAGGTTAGTATATATGACCTATATGTCATTTAAATATATTATTTAAATATATTCCTTTCTATGGGACAGAAAATTTTCTTCAGAATAGAAGAAACTTGTAGATAACTTTCATATAAATCCTTTGTTGTCATAGTAGGGCAATATCCAGTGTTGCATTTCTCCTGAGTCTGTGCTCAGGGGTTACTCCTAGAACGGTGGGGGGGATTCTATGTGTTTCCTGGGATTAAAATTAGTTGAATATGGAAGGAATGCGCCTTTCCACTGTCAAATCAACAGATTAAATTTATCCTTTTTTTAAAAACTTATCTGTGGAAATACTAATTATGTTATCTTCCTAACACACCTTCAAGTAAGAATTCAGTATTATTCTATTCAAGTCCTCTTCCAAGAAACAAATAGTAAAGTATTTAGGCTCATGTAGAAAATATAAAAATGCTAGTCCAAGTAGGATAATGGAGAATCCTGCAGAGCCATATTTGTGAAACGTTCTACCTCCAGGAATATGCCTCATATTAGTTGGTTTTCTATGCTAAGACATGCGAAATTTCGATTAAAATAAGTATCCCATCTTGCATAGGTCATAAATAAAGGTGCTTTTGAGTCCACTATTTGTGAGTCAATGTGAGTTTCATCTTTATGCAGCAAACATAAAATAGAGGCTGAAAAATATACAGACACCATTAAACTCCTTAGAATTACTGTTGACTGAAGGTTTTCAATTAAGCTTTGAATCACACCATGAATTCCATCGAGTAAATTAGACCTGGTATTATTCTTTTTCAAGAATTGAATAGGAGAAAATACTCTCATATTCTTTACAATTTAAATCTTAGATTTAAAGTTATGAGCTAGCAGGCACATTAAATTGGTCTGACGATACATCTGTGTGTATGTGTAAAATGTGTTAAATTAGCATGTATTAGAACAATGATCCCATATTTTTTCTTACATATGGATGTTGAGCCTTTATCTCTGTAGGTTAACATTTTTCTAAGTATACTGAAATTTCAACCCTGTCTTGTCCTACAAACCCACTGACCTATTCCCTTCAGGGAATGGGAATACATTAAGATGAAATAAGGAGCAATTAACAAAAAATGTTATAAATAATAAATAATAATTCTAATTGGTCAGGCACAACAGAGGTTGCAAAAACATAAGAAACCAAGAAAACACAGGTAACAGATTTGGAAAATCATACTGCTGGGAAACGTCCTAATCACCTGGGAAATTGAGGGACAGTTCTATTGGTTCATGATTTCAGGAAACATCTTTTAAATTATATTTGAAAATGAAAGAAGGTATTCCTGACTCT
Source organism: Cryptotis parvus (assembly GCA_021461705.1). Lineage (NCBI taxonomy): Eukaryota > Metazoa > Chordata > Mammalia > Eulipotyphla > Soricidae > Cryptotis > Cryptotis parvus. The sequence continues at coordinate 805 of JAJIBD010032080.1, read as the reverse complement.
TTCACATGTTGGAAGGCAGTACTGCATAATCAATGGAGAATAGTTTCTACCACATCAAGCTGACATTCTTCATCTTCTCTTAGACGTGAAAATAGAAATTTGGGGAGAACTTTCACTGTTTGCCAGCTTCTGGATGGATATTTATCCACAAAGAGTAGAAGTTTTCCATCATCTGGAATTGTTAAGAGACCTGGTGAGACTATCTTTGTATTTCTTCATTTCACGAATGATTTTGAATTGTTAGAACTTATTTATATGTTGGAATCAAACCAAACTTTACTTGAGTTCAGTAGGATCACTTAATGTTATTCACTTAAACTAGTCTTACACTTTCTAGGTCAAGATTTTATTTTGCAATTTGAATCATATGGAAAGTTCAAAGTAATTAAAATGGGAATAAATCAGACATCCATATCAATAGATAGCACTCTTCCAGAATAATCACTAAAATATTTGGTATGTAATTTTGGGATACAATATGGCATGTTTGGATTAGCTCCAGAAATGAAAATGGTGACTTGATTTACCTTAGTTTCTCCAACACATATTTATTCCATGAATATTCTTATTTTTCAGGCATCACATACTTGAATGGTATTTTAGGGTTTGGATACCTATTAAAATATTATTAGAGTATCATTATATTAAGAAATTAATAAATAATATTAATATTTTCAGAAGAAATAATTAATTCTTAATTATTTCAATGATAAAATAGATAGGAAAGAAATTATGAATCATGAGCACACTGGGTCAGTCATCTCCATGTCATAGCTTGAAATAATGCTCAGAGCCTAAGATCATA